>JAFISE010000160.1:0-69039 GCA_022560025.1 Stagonosporopsis chrysanthemi | reverse complement strand
GTCTCCGCGCCGCGTTGGCTGTCCGCCACGCCTGCCCACCGGGCATAGCTGTGGATATCACGGCTGAAACCGAGTAGGATTTAATCAATCAATCAATCATGAAACGCATCCTGGGGAACAAATCCTTCGAGTACGAAAAGAGGATTGTATCACTGGGGGGGTGTGGGAATGAATCTGGCAGGTTGGCGTATTGCTGTACGAAAACCTGTCCAAGATCAATTGGAAGGCGCGAACTTTGCTGAGAGTCAAGGTCCGCTCAAGGTCCACTGGGATGCTTTCATGTGGCAGGACGGTAGATCCGGCGGCCACGTCAGGGTCCACGACCAGGAAACAGTTGAGGGCTCTGCTTGAAACGAGCGAATTATAGGTGTCGAAGGGAAGCTGGTGTGTTACTGTTTTCAGATTCGAGAACCAGCACTTGGCTGCTCTCATCCACGACTCAGCCGCGCAGGCTGACAGTCTGCCTGAGCGTGTTACGTCTGGTCACCGCCAGTGTGAGCATATGGAGCGAAACATGGTCTCGTATATTCGCTTCGCAAGCCAGCAGCCAAGGTCAGCGCTGCGACCGCAGACGCGAACAATCCGTGGACAGATGCAGGGTTGATCTTGTGTGCCCTGACCACGACGTTCGCCTTTACGCGCACGCTCGTGCGCCGCGTTGGACAGCAGTCGGACTGTACCAGTAATATTGCTGTCGTATTGCAGAATACATTACATGTTTACGGCTTGCTTGATCGGGCGGCGGGCGCGCTTGATGGTTCGGTTCACAGGCTCGGTGGCTGACGCGGGCTCGGCGCACCATCCCCCGTAACACAACGAACCCTCCTCCACCACAAACCTAGCTCATGGCGACGACCGATCCAGGACAATCCCTGCGTGGGCTGAGTCTTATCAACGAAGCCGTGCAGCGACCCCCTGGTCGCCCAAAGCAGATTTAGCCTAACCAGGTTGAGTCCTGACCCACCCAAGCAACTGGCGCTGACGCATGTAACTGCGAGGCACTAGCTCATCTCTCTCGTTCAGTTGATGAATTCATCGCTTTGCAAACGCATAACCTACAGCCCTCGTCGGTAAAAGCACGGGCGTTGAATCCACTCGCACCTTTCGTACGCTTAGTCGTACTCCGCTGGCGTTCAGCGGTCGGCAGCCCACACTATTCTCTTCAGCCGCTCATGCTTTGTCGTTCCATGCTTTCCATTACTATCCTTCTATCCTTCTTTGCGTAGGAGCGCCCAGTTGTATCTTCTCTCGCAAGTTGTATTCCTCGAACACAGCCAGTCGAGTAATCCTGCCGTCAGCTCCTTAGCCCGTCCACGCCCCAGTCAGATATCTCAGCATACTAAATCTGGGAATCGCCCTGACGTTGACCATTTCCACCATTAGCCCCATACCGGTATTGCAGTCCGTCTTAGCTTAGGAACCCAACAGGTAGGCGGAAGTCCACGTCGACCACTTATAGAGGGTTACAGTCCGCCGTGCTGGGTCAACAAGTATCCGCGGTCGCTCCAAGCCACAGCGACATAACCCCCGCTGTTGCCACCATCCTCACTACATCTTCCCCACTTGATGCCGCTCGTGTCGATTACACGCTAAGACACTGGCGCCGCGATCATCTCCATTGGCCATCTGAGAACGTTATCTGCAGCTGTGCTCGAGGCTGCCTCTTCAATCGTCTCCAATTTATCCTTTTGTCGTCGGGACAAAGTGACCTTCGACTGCCAAAATGGTTTTCTGTACCTATTGCGGACAGTCCTTTACCAGAGACGAGCATCTGGAAAGGCACATCTTAACCCGTGAGTCCATAACCACCCCGGGGGCGTCTCAGATCCATTCTGGTTGCTTAATATCCTCTGGCTGACCACCTGTCGACTATCAGACACCAACGTAAAGCCTTTCAAATGCTTTACATGCCACATGAGCTTCGCTCGACGGTTCGTAGCCCCTCTTCTAGCTCTTTCAGTCTTCCTCACAGAAGAGTAGGTTGGCTGACCATCTTGTAGGGACCTCCTGCAGCGGCACTACACAGTACACGGGCGTAACCAGAATAATGAAGAGGGCCTTCCAATCCAAGGCATCATACCAAAATCTGCCGGCCGAACACCCATTGCTTGCAGCAATTGTGCGAAGACAAAGACAAAGTGCGACAAGAAGTTCCCTTGTAGCCGGTGTGCGCAAAGGAATCTCAAGTGCACACTGCGACCGACTCGGAGAGCGTCCAAGAATGTCAACAGGGTTGGCGTCCCACCTGAGGGTGCCTCGAGTGGCAGCTCGAGCGAGGGTGGTAACGTAGAGACTCAAAACCAATCTGCAGGCAACTCTCCTGCTCATGAGGTGCAGCCTCCTCAAGCAAACGGGCAGCCATCCCCTGTACTGTTACAACAGCAACCTCCACACGTATCCAATACTCCGTCTCAGCGGCAGTCGCAGTCACCGTCAGCACCGCAATCCAGGCATTCGTCTATTTCTCAGCCTGTTCAGCCCATCCCAGTTCCGACCACAGAAGATAAGCATGTCCCGATTCCTCTCTCCCATACTACGCCTCCCTTTTTTGATCATTCACCACCGAACATTATTCAACAACCGCCTACGCGTCTTTCACCGCTACCCACCCCTGGACATATGGTGGCCGGCTTCATGACCTCAACGCCCATGTCCGGCTACGATGACTTCGTACGATCTGGTGGTCATTCGGATCCAGAAACAAGTCCGTTTTTGATGGACCCGTGGAGCGGTATGCCGATGGGTGCCGAATTCGATCCTATGCGGATAGATCCTTCACTAATGATGTCAATGAATATGGACATAAATATGGGTCCCCCGGCAGATGGAATACTAGGGATGATACCCGAGATGTCACCCACTCAGGCGTTTGGGCCAGTCCAAACTCCTCTTCAGACGCCGCGAATGGACGAGACCTTCTCAGATCTCCAGATCGGTAGCTCTGCATCAATGTTCTACCCGTCAAACCGTCATTCCTCGATTGCAGATGCTGGTATCCCAGATCTTGGTGCTATCGTCGCTGCACAAGACGGCTGGACCGTATTCCGTTGTACTCCGCCGATTCCATCGAGCTCATGTCCACGCACCGCACGGCTCAACCTCGAACGCTTGGAGCTCAGCCTGAAGAACCACGAAGGTTGGGGTAACTGGTCGCCGTCCTGGGATGAGTCTGACTTTCAGCAAGAAGGTCGCATCACAGTCGCGAAGCTCCAGGAGAACACCAGGGATAAGCTTCTTGCGATAACCCAAAGCTTCCTGCACAAGGCGCTTGAAATCCACAAGGATGCGATGAGCAATTCTTCGAGTAGCGGAGAGTCACCAGGCTCCAGCGCATCGCTGTCCAACTTCATCATCCTGCCTCCTGCTAGAGTGCTCGAGTATTTCCTCAAATCTTACGCCAACTCTTTCGAGCGTTACTTCCCTACTTCATCGCGTGGCCTTCTCGACGCCAACGAGCTCATGCAAAATTATAACGATAAAGCCTCGAGCTTGTTGATTTTGATGATGATAGCTCAGGGAGCCATGGCAATCCCATCGATGGAAGCAAGGTGGTTGACCGGAGGCATAACTGAAGCGTGTCGCATCTCTTTGTTCGACCTTATCGAGAAGAACATCATCATGGCTGGGGATCCTATCGTTCTACGTGCAGCCCTTCTCTTCACTGTTCAAGCCGCTTGGAGTGGCGATAAGTGGCAGATGGACATTGCTATGGGCCAGCGAGGGATGTACTTCTCGATGCTCCGACACTCGGGTATTCTCGATGCTCGTCCGGTGACCACACCTCAAATACACGGAGGAATGTCGACAGAGGTGTTTTGGCGGGAGTGGTTGCAGCAGGAGGCGAGAAGTCGGTAAGTGATCCAATCTTTCGATACGACCTGTCACGTGAGCCTTTTACTAACCAGTTGCAGCCTTATCTACTCTTGGGTTATGGTCGACCAAGATTTGTCGCTTTTCCATGATTCTGCGCCGCTATTCTCTGTGACAGAGTGCAGCGCCCCTATGCCTGACTCAGATAGTCTATGGCAAGCTCCGAATGCCACGGAATGGTCGATGATCTTCAACCAAGTCCATGAATTCTCTAACGGCTATTCTTCAGTCGGTTCTGGAGCGAGACCGGCAAGTCTCAAGGAACTTTTCCGTAAATTCCTCGATGATGAGATTGTTGTCCAGGATGTTCAAGAAATCCATCTCACCCCAATGCACCTCCGACTGCTACTCCACCCACTGCAGACTCTTGTGGTGCAGTACTGCCAGCTTCTCAGCTGTTTCTCCGATAGTGTCGCTTCGAGGTCTCGCAACAGGGCGCTCACTGCGGCATCAACTCGTGTTCGTCTGGAGGAGGTGCAGGCGCTCTTGGGTCGCTGGTTTGATCTTGCGCAGAGGTATCTTAAAACAAACCCCGTCTGCCCTCTGATGCAAGCAAACCTGGTTATGTTCCATCTTATCAGCATGAACGCTGTGACCAACTTCCCTGAGATCGAGAGATTAGCACGGAGAGAAGGCGTTGATGGTACGTATCAGCAGATGCTTTGGCTACACAAGAAGTGCATCTCCGATGTACAGGAAGCCATCACGCATGCTGGTCAGGTTTTGCGCCTCGTCAGAGAGATGCCACAGGGTATTCGCCCACCATGGTGGCCTGGTGCGATCTACCGAGCATCCCTTGTCCTCTGGACAGATGCACTGACTCACAACGAGTCTGCAGGGCCGCGACAGCAGGGTGCGGCCTTTCCCATTGACCGTCTGCCGGCAGATCATCAGACAGTTCTCAGGTACCTTTCCCGTCGCGAAGGGATACCCACCATGACGAAATTGGATGGCACACCAGTCCCACTCGACAATGGTTTCGCGGTACTGTCGCACTGCATCGATGTGATCGATGAAGGTGTGGCGACCAGGTTCTCTGATGGCATCCGCAGCAAGTTTGAGAGATTAGCACGGGGCTAGATGTTTGGCCTGTCGTTTCTTCTTTTCTTTTCCTGTGCCCTTCGGGGATCTTCGCGGCGCAGCAACGGCATTCTGCATCGCTTTTACACCTCTTTTGTAGCTTTTCCATCTCTTTTCCCAATATACCCATCAGTAACATCAGGAATAATCGCTCTGGGGTGTCGGTGCGGCGTCGCTTGTGTTTTCTGGAGTTCGGCGTTGGTGGTGAACACTTGTAGGTCATAACGATTGACCTCACACTCGGTAACACTGGTTGATAGCATTGAGATTAGTGATATATAGTATACAGCAATGACAAAAAATCGTCGCTATTAACAGCGATGCAGTTACAGAGTGCGTACCTTATCAGACTGATGATGATGCATGATGAGGTTGTGGGTCATGGGATGCGAAGGTTGTCGTATGCGGGGTTATTGTTCTGCCATACTGTCTACCAATAGCGAGGGGCGATGGCGGTCAATCGCTTGTAGTACATTCGTTCTGATAAAGGCACTATGACAGCAATGCTGTCTGCAACAGCCGGTGGTAGGTCTCCGTGAAGTGTTTGGCCTGCTACGTCCCGATCTTGTACGTATTCTTTTTCGTAGCTAGCATCTCCTCAATCGATACCATCGTTCGTGTTTGCTTTTTAGTCTCTCCACTGCTGTTTCGAGTACGACGTGTATGCGTATCGTGACGATGCTTCGCTTCCTCAGAGGCAGCTGGCTGAGAGAGGCGTCGAAGGAGGACCTTTGAGGCACTTTGTATGGACGACATGACCATAGCGGGGTGTTAAACCCACCCGCGGATGGATACGGCCGGACTCAGTGAGATTGGACATCCTCGATAGAGGAGGAACTCGGTCGTGGATCTGATCAATCAGAGATAGCTTATTAAAACTCAAAGAGGATGAGTGGCGTATGTATGGATTGACAGATTTGTGCTTTCAACAACGAGACTGTCGTGTATGCTGAGTTGGGCGGTCATGGCTTTCAAGAAGCGCCTCTGACGGAGGAGAGGTACCCACTCCATATCATAACTCCTAATTTCGCATCTCCGCTTTTCCCGAGCGGCATCACTCGTTGTATGTGGTACCGGGCCTTTGTCAGGCCCCTTCTTTTGGAAGATCCATCGTAGTGTATGGTAGCCCCAGAACTGTTGTTACCGGTATATCGCGCATCGTTAGCTCTATTTTCGACAGCGTCTTCTCAACTATGCGCCCGGTGGATGTCAGATTTTTGACCACACGTGCCTTACTTAGCCTTGTGAATCCAGGGTGAATAGTTATCCCTGAACACGTCTGCCCGTGTACATAGATGCACATACTCCTGTGTCACAATGACGAGGGCTGTTACCAAGGTGTCTAACTGCAGGTGCGTTGCTTGACAAGCTTACGCGTACGCCACAGTCTGTCCATTCACACCGAAGCTTCTGATGAAATGAAAGTTTGTGGCGTCAGAGTGGCCGCTCTCTGTTCTAAACTGATTCTGATCAGTGCATTCACGCCGAATCGCGATTATCTACGACTCACACCATCAGCAACTGGGATGAACTAAGGAATTACAATGGCCCTTCTTAACGTTTGGTACCTAACACGAGATCTACGGGTGCCCGCACCAAGCCGTAGGCCGTAGGTGGATGGACCATGCGATCGGACCTCCACAGAAACACGGCGTGTCGAAAGCATGCGGCATAAAATCAATCACTTGATGATCACAAAACCATCGGCGTGTCGGCAGGGGAAACCGCCGACTTACACGAACCGTGGTGAAAGCGGTATAGGAGCGTGGTAGCTGTATCTTTTTAGTTCAGCCGGTCATACTCATGCACGCTGTCGATCATTAAGGCAAGGATATCCAGCCGTCTGACTTAAGCCTAACTTGATCAGGGCAGCAGATAATATATGGGCAGCTTATGGCTAAGTAACGGCGAGTCTCCATGGCTTGCAACGAAACCAAAACGGAGCGCTCTACATGGTATCCACTCCTTCCCCCTAGTGGATGGAGTGAGTTAATCCGGGGAACTACTCAGGGGCCTCAGCATGTCCGAACCTAGCTCTGCCGAAACATGAAACGTACGTATAGAAAAAAAGGCACGACATCTCGTCTGTCACCTCACGATCAAAATATTTAACATGACAATGTTGTAGAATGGCGGTGAGATGGTTAACACAAGCAACGCACAGCGTGATGCGTAAACGGTGGCACATATTGAGTGACACAAACTGTGCCGCGCACCTGATTGACCACCAACACAAGAAATCGATGACAGCTTGCTAGATCAACCGTACTACATGGCGGACCTGACGTTCTCTCCATACGGTCGTCGACTGATTGGTCTGTATGAGGTGACGTGCGCACCAACAGTAAAGCAAGATTCCCTGCAGACACCGGATCTGCCTCGCCCTAACCGAATAGCCAATTCCTAAGGATCGCTGAGACTGAGTTGACTCTCGCACATGCGTCAATTTAGTTGGACGGCACCTTCTGGAAGATCTCATGTACAGGGGCTGGTCCCGTTGGCTCGTACACCTCTAGGGTGCCAATAACCTGTAACAAGTCGGACCTCTTCCTCACGCTGAATGGGTGGATCTCGTCTCTGGTAGCTGAATAAAGGGACCGGGCTGTACGACCCGACGTGGCCAGAGACTGTATGCTTGCTGCCTCCAACGTACCAGAGCTTGATCGTGACAGAGTGTAAGACGATCGCAAAGTCCGTTTTCAAATGGATATTTCAACATCGAGTTTAACGAAGATGCCGTCACCACCACCGCCCGCTGATGTGAGAACTACGCCCAATCACTGCATCCACAACATACTCCCATCCCACCAAGTTCATTGTTGCTTTCGATGTTGCTGCAGTGTCTTTCCTTTGCATGATAATGGCGGATAACATACTGCAGAGTTATAGAGCTTTAGTAGGAATCGTGGATGTAGGCAAAGGGGCGCGCCTACCAATCCTTCACGATCATGCTGACTTGATGCATGGCAAGAGCACTTCCCGTAACGACATTCCAAGAAAGCACCTTAATCGATTTCTCGAGAGTTTCTCTAGTATCTCTCTACGGTCAGCATAGCATTAAGACCATCCCCTGCAACAGGATCTGAAACCCGGGCCCGTACCTACGAGAATATGCACCGGTATCCGACTGTCTCAACAATATGGGAAAACAAACTTGTTTTTCTTCAAAGCCGACCATGACGGTGTGGTGTTGAGGTGAGGTTTGACGGTGGTCCGTGCCCCGGCTCCCCTCTGTTGCTGGTGTGAAACGTGCCTTTGCCGATCTATCTCGGACTCGACGGTAATCTAAGCGGAGACCAGATGTGCGAGCCAAGCGATCGAACCGGGTCCGTCCGTTCGAAGGCGCATCATTGTTCAGCCGTGCAGAGTAGAGAGTTTGGATGGCAGATTCGGAGTGCGGTCATGCAGATGAAGGAACGCTACACTCATCTCGGCGAAGTCTTCAACGGACGCAGAACCTTCAGGACAACGCCTACCAGTCTTGTCATCATCGACAGCTTCTTCAAGACTTACTCCACTGCTCGAACTGGGGATATTTTTGGCTGCTAGGAGAGCGCGCGGTCCATTTCGGCAACACTGGAGGTTGCACAAGATGCATCTTGCAGCACCGGCAATGGCGAACCATGCCGCGCCCGTTCACTAACGGTGCGCTACCGTAATTCTGTCGAAATAGATCTATGGTGACACTCGAGACTGTTCGCAGTCGATAAAAAAAGATGTTTTGATAATGAAACGAACAGGCGCGTCACGAAGAGCATGGTGTTGTGGTTTCGCCTGCTTGCGAGTCAGCCAATGAGACCAGCCCCTGAGCGCCTCGGCCCCTCTTTCCGGCTACTGTTTCTGAGCGCCCGCGTAGCCATCCTGACTAGACTGCAGTGCTTAGTCTATGGACTGGCGAGGAGCGGTGCAGGTACGCGGTGTTTCACCTCCAGGACTCTCAACACTCGGACATGCTGCGTCGTCCGACTCGGAGACAATGGGCGAAGTGTATGCTGCGCGCAAGGGCCGACGGGTGCCAGATGTCACGACAAGCTATACCATGAGTGCCGCTGGAGTCCCGAGTCACAGAGTAGTATATATGGCATACTATTCACCCTCGAAGTAAATTATCATCAGCTTCCAACTCTCGTCTACAACATACACATTCACACAACTTTCAACGTCTCCACTACCAAACCTCCAACCACCACCAACCAAGCCCCACACATCACAATGTCTGCCCCTCCTGCTAGCTGGTCCCTCGAGGGCAAGGTCGCCGTTGTCACTGGCTCTGGTATGGATTCAACCAAGTCACATGGATTGTATGGTCAAACTAACATCACACAGGCCGTGGTATTGGAAAGGCGATGGCCATCGAACTCGGAAAGCGTGGTGCAAAGGTCGCTGTCAACTACGCCAACGCCATTGAGGGTGCTGAGGCGGTTGTCAAGGAGATTAAGGCCCTCGGAAATGGTGCTGATGCTCACGCCTTCAAGGCCAACGTGGGCAACGTTGAGGAGACCTCTAAGCTGATGGACGATGTTGTTGCACACTTCGGTCGCTTGGACATTTGCTGCTCCAACTCTGGTGTCGTCTCTTTCGGTCACTTTGCCGACGTTGAGCCTGAGGAGTTCGACCGCGTCTTCAACATCAACACCCGTGGTCAGTTCTTCGTCGCTAAGGAGGCCTACAAGAGGATGGAAGTTGGCGGACGCATCATCCTTATGGGTTCCATCACCGGCCAGGCCAAGGGTGTGCCCAAGCACGCTATCTACTCTGGCTCCAAGGGCGCCATTGAGACCTTCACCAGGTGCATGGCTATTGGTAAGCTACCTTGTACCCATCTGTCTGAAGACGTATCTAACGATTCACAGACGCTGGCGAGAAGAAGGTCACAGTGAACTGCGTTGCTCCCGGTGGCATCAAGACCGACATGTACCACGCTGTCTGCCGTGAGTATATTCCCGGAGGCGAGAACCTCAGCGACGACCAAGTTGATGAGTACGCCTGCACATGGTCCCCACACAACCGTGTTGGTCAGCCCATCGACATTGCCCGCGTCGTCTGCTTCCTCGCCTCGCAGGATGGTGACTGGGTCAACGGAAAGGTCATCGGCATTGACGGCGCTGCATGCATGTAAGCAGTTGCTGTTGGATTTGACCTTCTTCTTTAGCCTCTTGTTGCGCACCTTGATCATATATTGAAGCATGATATGGCGTTTCTTCATAGTAGAAGAACGGGAATAATGGAATGATTAAGACTTGAACACCGCGCCGCGCGCTTCATGTGACTCAAGTAATCGCTTGTGGAATTGACAGGACCGTCAGATTGTGATCAACTGGTTCTTGGCCAACACGTTGTTACATGTACGTCGGTACCCAAGAATCTCAATCCCGACCTCTCTCGCCTTAATCCTGACTTCTCTTGCCCTGCTTTACAATTCTCTGTCCTTAATCTGAGACCAAAGTGTAGACGGATAGCTGTCGTCAATACATGCTGATATGTGTATATCGTTCTGTACCGTACTGCTTGAGGATGCCACTTGTTGTCTTCTGAAGATGTAAACGTGACGTAGATCCGCGCTTGCTCAATGCGGTTGGCGCAGCGATCATTTTCTTGGTCCGATCCCATCTCGAAACACCACTCCAAACATCCCCGTCTGACCATCTCAACATCTCTGAAATCAATAGCGGGAGACAATAGACCCAGATGCGCTTCACCGCCACTATCACTTCTGCAAGCAAAATCATGTTTGGAATTGCCGCGGCCTGGCGAACGCATACTGTATCTCCTTCGTACGCCAGACGCTGCAGCAGATCACCTCTGCGAGGTGTCCAACGGATTCTCTGTATCCTTATGCTTATCAGTCGGATGCGCCCGCCGCCGTACGCTGAATGACTCTGCCAAGCATGGTGATATGCTTCACAATGCTTCTGCAGGCAGAAGTGCCCCACATGCGGATATCAGGCACAGAACATGGCTAATGAGCGAATCAAGAGCACGGGTCTCACGGCAACAACAAACCATTTGGAGTGTCAACGAAGGAACGATGTTCCATCTGAGCCTAGGGCTAAGCTTCTCGTCGCGAGTCTACCAAACCAAACGCTCCATCTGGAGTCTGAAACAGAACACGCACAGAAAAGCAAGTCCGCCACCTCGGGACTACACTTGGCCGATACCAGAATTGCAAGATGTGGGTTTCGACGTCTTGGAGCGGCCAGAATCAAGACCCTTCTTGTATCTAGTATGTACCCTCAGGTGTAAAGGAGTGCCGGAGACTCTTGTTGCTAGTCGGAGCTATTCGCCATACGCCTCTGCACCATGACTCTGAAACTCCATCAACGGGATTAATCTCGCCGGTGCCAGTTCCGAAATTATGCACGAACACCAAGACTTCTCATATAGACTTGCCCGCCACAAGAGTCTTGTGTTACCTCTCAGCGCAGCAAGACTGGTCAGTGGCTTCGTCGTTCCTTTCTACGTCCCCATTAATCTTCTATTTCCTTCTTTACTATACTTAATATTTTTTTCGAAGCCCAGGTGGCTGTTATTACTAAAATCAAAATGACGTCTGGTACTGTCTCCTCTTTCGTGCTGCTCTTGTTGAGCTCCGCAGCCTTCGCACAGCAGCAAGTGCAATACAACCAAGTACTTAATGTCAATGGCGATGTATGTAACCCTCTTCGTAACACCGGAGAAGACAACACTAACCATAACAGATGGACCTTAACTCCTTCGTCTTCCCTGACCGCTCCAAGGTCGAGACATTCTCGCAGAAGCAGCAGCAAATAATCGTTAATCAGCAACAACCCGCCATTCCTGCCAACCAGGTCACTGGATCAACGGGACAACCTTTCGTTGCCATTACTACTCAGTCTATGGTCATCAATACCAACGGTGCGACAGATTTGGTCGGTGGACAGGTTGAGATGGCTATGACTATTCAGAACTTGCAGGCGGCTGCCGTGCAGCCCGACAACACATACGTCGCGATGCTTTCCCCCGATAGGCAAAGCTGGATGATCCAGGAGACGATGAGGAGCGTCAACACTACCGACATGACCGTGCGTATGGTCAAGCGCAATCAGCTTGACGGAGAGTACATGGTCGTTGGTCGCCAGACCGTCGAGACTAACACTCTCGTCACGCCTTTTGGCAGCGATGGTTCCACGCAGGTCGCTATTCAGGGAACTGGTCTTCAGGAGAACGAGTTCCAGGACGGCTTCAGGATGGCTACTCGCGCTACCCAGCCCATGCTCATGAACGTCGACGTCAAGGACGGTATTGACAGCGGCATGCTTGCTGCCCTCCAGGGCCAGGACCCCGTCAACGACTACCGCTACTCCGTTGTCACCAACCTTGCTGGTGTCACACCTGATCTCAACCAGCAAGTTACGGTCATTCAGATGCCCAGTTCGTAATAACACTTCGTTCCCAAGTTCTCAGCTAACTCTCTCATAGTCAACGCTGTTCGTATCCAGAAGATGATGCAGGCTATGGGCGTCCCTCCTACCGGCTCAGTCTCTATCGGCGTCGCTCAGCGCAGTGTCCTCCAGAACCCTGGCGGTGCCACTGGTCAGCTTCAGGGCGTCGGTGCTCCCACAAAGCGCGGTCTGTCCCGCGACAACTTCCGCAAGGAGGTTGCGGCTCGCCAGACTACAGGAAACACCAACAACCAGGGCAACACCGGTGGAACACCCACCAACGGCAACAACCCCGTCGCAACCCAGCTTCTCCTTGCACCCACCTTCACCCCCGTCCAGGCTGAGGCCGTGCTCGACCAGGCCAACATGCGTATTGCTGTCCCTGTCCGCCAGGTTGATGGAGAGTACATCCTCATCATGCAGAAGATGGGCGGCGCGCAGGCTGCTGCTCCTCAGGCCGCTCCCGCCGGTGAAGCTGCCCCCGCCGCTGCCCAGCCCGCCGCTGCCCCTGCTGCTGAGCCTGCCGCCGCTGCTCCTGCCGCTGAGTCCACTGCCCGTCCTACAGCTGGTGAGCCCGCCCGTCCCGCCGAAGCCTCCCCAGCCGCTGCTGGAGAGTCTCCTAAGGCTGCTGGAGAATCCCCTAAGCCTGCCGGCGAGTCACCCAAGGCCTCCACAGAGCCCGCCACAGAGGCAGCAAAGACCGAGTCGTCCACAAAGCCCGAGGCTTCCAAGACTGAGGCATCTCCCGCCGCTGCCGCTAAGCCCGAGCGCCGCCAGGAGAAGACTGACAAGTACGGCAACCCCGTCGCACCGCTCGGCGCCATCGTCATGAGCATGAAGATGATCGATGAGATGGCCAGCATGGTTACTTGGGGCGGCCAGGCGCCGATCACCAAGATGATGAACGACTATGTAAAGGAGCAGACTGGCAAGGGCCTTGACAGCATGGCGAAGAACGGCACTGCGAGCGCGGCGTCCGGCTTGACTGGTATCACTATTTAAAGCTGAAAAGAGAGGAGTGCCGGGAGAAGGGGTAATGGCAGGAGACTGTGTCTTCGCCGTTGTTGGACGAGGAAAGGAATCAAATAGGTACCCATATAGGGAGAGAACGATAGATTGTCCTGTGAATAATTCAGCTGCTTGCGACCTTTGTCCGCTTCTCCAAACACCACTCTACCTTCTTCGCCCGCTGCAAATTCTGTCTTCATTGTTGACTGTGCATCATTCCTGCCTGGCGGCCTCAGGCTCATACCCGGCTTCTCATCGTCTGCGCACTGAACCTGCCCCACCACTGCACGTCGCACGACCAAACCTTCCCCGTCGCCAAGCATCGTGATGTGTCTCGCACATTTGTCACTGGGGAGGTGGAAGGGGGTGGGTCAAGGCATTGGCTGAGGCCGCGGTGAGGACCGTGAGGCAGTAAGGCGGCACTGCGTCATGCAACCTGAAGCAGAAGGCAAACAGTCAAGATTCAAGCAGCGCCGTGCGCAAGACACAGCGGGTTGGTAGATGGTGGTACATTCATTTGAGAGACACTAAACGCCAAGTTCACAACTCGGTTTCACAGCGCCTGTAGGCCCGCTATACAGGATACAAAATGCAATATACAAGAAGTGAGCGAAGACCCCAGCATTAGGGGTGAAAAGCGGTAATCTATGCTCCGCACCCACAATGTAGTGAATGCAAGGTGTTCTACACAGCAGAGTACACGGCCGTCACGCCGCGTCCGCACTCGACCTTTTGTTCGATCTCAACGTTGCGGCCATTGACCTTGACTTTCGCGCGGGGCGAGATCTGAAAGCGGTGCATTTCCTTCTCGCGCAGCTTACCGATCATAGTCAAGCTGGCGGCGCGCTCGCTTTCCGCCGCCTGGTCAAGCGGCTGGATGTATGTTGGTGTGGCGATATTGTTGCGCTTGCCGCTGCCGATCTGGTAGAACTCGTTGTTGCCCCAGAAGAGGATGTCGCGGCCCCAGTTAGTGTCGTTCTCGGTCAGCTTGCGCGGCTTTGCTGCTGTGATAACCGAGGCGACGTTATTCATGATGGCTGCGGCGTGGGTCGAGCCGACAGAGATGTTGTACAACTTGATGGGTATCGCGGTGTTGGCGGCCTCGTCCCACTCGAAGAGGCCTGAAAAGGCCGCGACCTTGGTAGGATCACTCTGCGTGTGAACCCAGCGCCCAATACCGAGCTGGCCTGTTAGGCCATGACCAAAGGCGAAAGTGTCGGCTGTGACACGCTTCTCGCCTGGCTTGCTGGCCTCAGTTGTCATATAGGATGTGTTGCCGCCAGCGAAGACGTTTGTGATCTTTGCTTGCTGGCCTGTACCAGCGTACAGCTTCTGCGTTGGCAGGAGGGAGGGCGCGTCGATATGGAGCGCCTCCGCGTTGAAAGGAAAGCCAAGTTGGCCGGAGGTGTTGTCGCCGAAGGAGAAAGCACGGCCTGCTGAGTCGCAGACTAGACTGTGGTAGTCACCTGTCGCGATCTTAGAGATGGGGAAGCCCTTGAGCGTTGTGATCTCATGGGGCATGTCCATTGGGCCCTTGGGTCTTGACGTCCAAGTCAGACCAGGGATACCAAGCTGTCCCTTGTTGGGAAAGTTTTGTGTGCCAGAGGCGAGCGAGTACACTCGTCCAGCAGAAGTAAGCAGCAGAGCGTGCTCAAGCCCAGACTTGACGTCGACGACCTTCTCGCTCCATGCCAGATTCTCAGGTGTACGTGTGCGGTAGGAGACGTCGTTCGAACCGCCCCAGAAGGGGATCCAGGATGTAGATGCTGGCTTCGGGCCCCCCTTCTGTTCTTTCTCCGAGACGGGAATCGAGTATACAGAGCCATTGGAGGAGAGGGCGATGATGCGGTCGCGGGAGATGGCCAGTTTTTTGAGGTTCTTGCCGCGCAGTGTTGGTGTGGGCTGTGTGACGTCCTTTGAGAACTCTGTGCCCCACTGCAGTAAGTCGCCCTTCTCGTCGATGGCTGCGCCGAAGTTCCTGTCCAGCTTGATGTCTCGCAGCAGCTTGCCGTCGAAAAACTTTATACGCCGGGGCGTCTTTACGAACTTCTCATCCGAGTCCGGCGCCACAGTCTTTCCTGCGTTTGAGCCCCAAGCGTAGACTCCAGGGTTCTCCCAGCTCCGCTGCACTTGCAAGTGCTGTGAGCTGATAATGTTCCTGTTGTCTTCGGTCGACTTTGCCTTCCTCCTCGGGGCCTCGAATTTGATCACCTCCTCCTCTTCGTCCTTCTGTTCTTCGGCATGCACCTCGCCCACCACATTGCCATTGACATACTGAAATGCAGAGGCTGTGGCTCCAAGCGCAGTGACGGTGGCCACCGAACGGACGAAATGCTGCTGGCGACGCTGGGCATAGGGATGTGTCGCTACTCGCACGCGTGGACCCTGCGGCCTCGTTGCAATGTTCCTACATGGTCGCGGTGCATGTGGAGCTCGAATAGTGGCGCGTGAGAGGCATTTGGTGTTGAGCATTGTGTGGTGTGAGGACGATCGAAGGGGCTTGTGCGGGATTACGAAGTATCGCACCACGACATTGGTATACTTCGAAAGGTCCTTTGGATTTCTCCACGTTAGTCAGACCGCGGTTCGATAGCTGTCGCGCGGTCGTCTGCGGCGAGATCGGAAAAGTCTAGAACGTCATTATATGGAATCTGATCTGGCTTATCAGATCGGAACTGCAATGCAGTGATTGGTTGCACCGGGAAGCTGCAAGATCGCCGACCGCCGACATCTGATAGCGAAGTAGTGCTGGCCAAACGGACCCAAGGGACACCTGATGTCTGCCAGTCCGGGTTGAAGCCACC
Organism: Stagonosporopsis chrysanthemi; assembly: GCA_022560025.1. Taxonomy (NCBI): domain Eukaryota; kingdom Fungi; phylum Ascomycota; class Dothideomycetes; order Pleosporales; family Didymellaceae; genus Stagonosporopsis; species Stagonosporopsis chrysanthemi. The sequence goes on along the minus strand of JAFISE010000160.1, from coordinate 52,874 downwards.
CCATCTGCACGCCATGGAGGGAGAATCGTGGTACAATTCCTTCGTGCCTCGCGTGGTCAAAAAAGAGGAGCCCCCAAAACAGCACCGCCGCCGTGAGAGTCTGCTGCGACAGCCCAACGTAAGCCCACCACCTGCCGCATGGGTACGTTAGAGCGATATTGATAAGTCTGCTGCAGGAGAGTAACGCTGACGTCGAGCGCGCAGAAGGGATACCCGAGACGGTAGAGGAGGCTCCCGCGAAACTCAATGGGCCCCCTCCGGCCACCGTGGCCAGACGCGCTAAGTCATACAGCGACTTCTACATGGTAGTGCGGGCGCACATCAAGAAGGAGAAGGCATTGGTGAAAAAGAAGCCGCAGGAGAACATCAGCAATGAGCTTGAATTTGCGGCGTGGTATGGCCGAGTCAATGAGGAGCTACTCGAAGCAAGCCACGACGAGTACAAGGCATACCAAACTCAGCTACATTTGACGCGCAATCACCTGGGCAACATCATCGCAGACACGAACGCAACTCTCGATACCCTCTCGTCCCTCTCTGACTCGTTCAACGCCGTCGAGGCCCAGACAACAGCTTTCCGCGAACAATGCGAGGGTCTGATCAATGACCAGAAGCGCATCACGAAGCTTGCCGAGGACATGGAGCAGAACCTACGCTACTATACCTACCTCGAGCCCACCACCAAGCGCCTCAATGCGCCAGGAGCTTCCAAGATTGTGCGGGGCAAGGAGTTCACAGACATGCTGGCAAATCTTGATAGCTGTCTTGAGTACATGCAGGTCCATGCAAAACATCGCGAAGCCGAGACATACCGTGCGAGATACCGCCTCCAATTGACACGAGCCCTTACTTTGATTCGAGTCCATTTCACCGAATCCCTGCGCGAGATTGCCGCCGATGTCGCGAAGAGAATTGCCGATCGACAGCTGAACGACACCACCATGTCAGCCCTGCTGTACGCAAAGTTCCGCGTAGGCGCGCCAGAGCTGAAGAAGCTGGGCTTGGAAATTCAGAAGCGAGCGGTCTTGCCAGCAGGTGCAGCGCCAGGGGCAGAGGCCGAGTACCAGAGCTTGATGAACGAGCTGTATCAGAGCTATTCAACCACCCGTGGGCGGCTGATTTTGCCAATAGTGGCAAAAAAGATCAACGAGATTGCGCAAGCGCCCAGCACGTCAAAAGACCTCGTGGCGTTCGCTCGCAGTAGCATAAGTTACATTCGCGGTATATGCATTGACGAGCATGACCTGTGGCGCGAGTGGTTTGATGGTGACGGGGGCATGTATGACTTCCTAGAAGCTATGTGCGAGCCGCTGTACGACCACCTACGACCCCGCACTATCCACGAGACTCAGATCTTGAAGCTTTGCGAGCTGTGTACCCTTCTCCAGACTCGCTACATGGACGACGACGAAGATGAGCAGTCTCCAATAGAAGCCAACAGACTCGACTTCTCAATCTTAGTCCACCCTGCTTTGCAAGATGCGCAGAATCGACTTGTCTTCCTTTCGCTGGCCATCCTGAGAGATGACATTGAGCGGTACAAGCCTCAGCCTGAGGATTTGGACTATCCAGCCAAGAACAAGAAGCTAGCTGGCCAAGGCGCAAGGTCAGATCAGCCTGTGTTGTCTGGAAAGCGAGAGAACAAATCAGAGGTTCCACCCACACCGAACGTACCGAAGACGCCCACGGTAGTAGAGGAAGACGATCCTGACTCACGCTGGAACTTCAGTACCGAAGCTGCGTTCAAGGATTGGTATCCTACATTACGAAAAGCCATCTGGCTGTTAAGCAAGATTTATCGCCTCGTGCATGTAAGTACAGCTGTGCGCATCACAATCGTCGACTATGCTAACCTGCACCACAGTCCTCCGTTTTTGATGACTTGGCTCATCACATCGTTCACAGTACGACTATGTCTCTCACGCAAGCTAGCGCATTGATTCAGAAGTCTGCATCGCCAACAGATGCAGCCCTCTTCCTCATCTCTCACCTACTTTTGCTTAAGCAGCAGATCGTAGCTTTCGACATTGAGTTCGTCACTCCCGAAACAGACATCAAGTACGACATCTGGAGCGTCACCAACACTTTCTGGGAGCTGCGCGAACGTGGAGGTCTCTTTAATCCGCGCAATCTCGTTGGCTTACTCATTCCAAAGGTTGTCGACAACATGCTTGACGCTAAGGCAGACGTGGATGCGCGGCTGCGACAAGCAATCAACGACTTTACCGGCCAATTTGTTGCACGAATGATTGCGCCCATCGACACAAAGAATAATAAGAAAGTGCCGGTCGCCGAGGCGCCAGCGAGGACAGCAAAGATACGGCAGAATATCGAGCAGGAAACGCCATTCCTGCGTAGCAAGCTCGAAGACTACATCACTGATGCACGCACTCGTGAGATGCTGGTGGCGGCCGTCCTGGAGTCTGTCACTCAGACGTACGAAGACTGGTTCGACACGTCTTACATGCCTTCTCTGAACGGCACAAATGGAGCTGGAAGGAGCGGGAAGGGCAAGGGTAGGGAAGACGGCGTTTGGGACCCGGACGTGTTCAATGAGTGGTGCACAAACTCTTTCAGGGTTGGCAATCTTGGTCTGGGCATTGTGAACGATAACAATGAAGACTACGACGCGAATGGCGTTGATAGCGATGCGGATAGTATGGGTACTACATCTGGGAGGACTGGGACTACAGGCAGAGGGCTGAGTATTAGGTAGCTGCTTCTCAAAGGAATTGGCGCGCTGAAGTCTGTTCTGCGTTATGTTGTCAATGTTACTTGTTTGCATTGTTGTTGTGGTGTCAGGATTTGGTGTTTGTCTTGCCTACCGGCGCTCATTGTCACGATTCCTTCATCCGTTGTCTTTCATTGATACCTTTCAGCCACCGAAAGCGCTTATTGTCGCAATATCTTTGCTCTGCGCATATTCATTTTCGTTGACATTTTTCAGCCACCAAAGCCAGCGCCTCTTTGCTTTATACTAAAGTTTGGCACACAGCAATACAGCCATTGCGGACAAAGCAGTTTTTGACAGGTTTGCTACCCTTTCCCCCAAAACAAGTGCAGCATATACTTAAATACTGACCATCGGCGCCCTTCTATCTTTTCACCAGCACTCACATCAATAATCACTCCAGCATATATCTCGCAGCTCATCTGCATTCATAGATGTCCAACATCTACAACACAACACGCCTTTCAGTCCAAGACATCTCTACTCACGGCAAACTGAAGTCCAAGGCCACCACTCCGGAGACCGCTATCCCCGGGCGACGAGGAAGCGCCCGCCTGGAGGCGCTGAAGGCCGCAACCGGTACTCCTGCGCCCACCCCCGAAGCAAAGCCTGTAAAGAAGGCTGCCGAGAAGAAGACCGCACCAAAGAAGAAGGCTGCCTCAGAGAAGAAGGCAGCCCCAGAAAACAAGGTTGCTGAGAAGAAGATCGACGAGAAGAAGACCACTGAAGAGGCAAAGGCTGTTGCCGCACCCAAGACCACCGCCATGAAGCGCAAGTCCCCCTCGCCTGAGGCCCAAGAGCTCGAGGGCGAGACAGAGATCGGAACCGAGGAGTCTCCTTCCAAGAAGAGCAAAGCCAGTCACGGAGACGAGTCAACTGCAGCCGTGCAACATGGCTCTGAAAAAGTGTTCGCTTCCACCAGCGCACAAATCACCCAGAGCGTTCGCACCGCCCTCAATCCCTACCTTGATATCCTCGACCCCTTCATGCAATTCCAGATGCTGTGCAATAACAAGAACGCGGATTCCGCGCTCGGCCAGGAGATCGAGGAGAAGAGGGTCGCTATCCTTGATTTGGTCCGCGATCTGCAGACTGCGGACCATGTCGCAGCTATAGAGGAGCAGGAATTCTGGGATTCCATGAGTTGACTGAGTACATAGAGGTAAACAGTGCTCGGGGTTGGGAGTGCTTTTGGTTAGGCGTTGGGGTTTCATAGATCATTGTTTTTAGTGAGGTTTCGTCGATTAATGCTTGAGTTGATTTAATATAGAACTTTGTCATGGATGTGTTCTATCTCTCGTTGATCTGTAATTATAGCCAGCGTTTTTTCTTTGTGTTGTTACATGGAAGTCGCAAACGAGGCACCCCATCCGGAACTGCCCCTCATCACTCATCACTCCTCAAACACCACCCCAAGCACACCATGGGTTTCCAGATCCCTGGTTACGCCTACTACGATTGTTCCTATTAGGCTTCCTCCTCTGGCGAGACCACACCCTTTCCCGGGGGTCTTCAGCAGGACACGCATGATCCTTACCGTGTACGTCACTGCTCACCTACAACATTCAATGAGCCGCAAGGATGCTTTGTAGCGCCTGCATCAGTGTTCTCGAGCAAGGCCGTAACTTTTGCCACTGGATGTACATGAACGATGATGGAAATTACCACACGCTCGATGATCTGAACCAGAAGTTCGTAAACAAAGATAGTGAGGACGGTGCAGACCCAACGCAACAGATGCATGAACAAGCCAGACCACGCAACGGGGTTTCCAACATAAAGGATTCAACTGTCGATGAAAGCGGTGGCAAAAGCGACGAACAAACTGCCAATGTTGTTGTGGCTGTGTATGGCCATCATAGTACGTTTCTAGACGTTCAAACGGCTGCCAAAGCCTGGTGTCAGATCTGTCGTATTCTATGGGATAGCTTGTCCGATAGCGAACGGCTGATCGTACGAGATGCAGGCGCGAAAGAAGAACATCCGGTAACCAAGGTTCGTATTTCAAAGGCGAATGCAACCTACCTCATCGAAATACTGTTCACAAAACACGAACTTGTGAACAAGCCAAGCACATGTTTTATGTTGTACCCAGAGAAAAGTAACTCTTTTTCTGAAGTAACAGCCTCATCGATATCTGGTTCGTCAACGTCAAGAGACGAGTACGCCCCAAATTCAGAAATCGATACAACATCATCCAACACACTGGAATCACTTCACTTGGCCAAGCAATGGCTGAAAGACTGTCTCAACCACAGTGCGTGTACGGTGACTACTAAGCCCTGGTACCCGACACGTCTCTTAGATCTTGGATCAATTTTGTCAGAAGAAATTCAATCCATTCATCTCATTATTACGCAAGATACAAAGCCCGATCAACACTACACTACCTTGAGTCATCGATGGGGCAAGGCTGCCTTTCTTCGGTTGACACACAAGAACTTGGAGAGCTTTTGCCGCGGCATACTCGTGCGAGATATGCCAAAGACCTTCCAGGAGGCAGTGGTTGTTTCCAAGAAGTTGGGCGTCCGCTATCTATGGATAGACTCGATGTGCATTGTTCAGGACGACGAAGGATATTCGGATTGGATACGCGAGTCCAGTCAGATGGACAAAATCTACGCAAACTCTTACTGTAATCTTTCAGCTGCAGACTCCTTGGACGGCTCTGGCGGATTAAATAGGCAACGTCATTCGAGTATGCTTCAGGCCATCAGGGTCGAATTCGTGCCACCGAAGTCACGTCACGGTGAGGGCGAGCGCAAACCATATCTTCTGGAGAGATGGCGCTTATTCAACGAAGAAGTCGACGACTGTGTGCTCAATGAACGCGCATGGGTACTCCAAGAAAGACTTCTTTCGCCAAGGATTCTCCATTTCTGTCGCTACCAGCTTTTCTGGGAGTGCCGATCGGGTGCAGGGTGCGAAAAGTATCCAGATGGTACCTTTCCCGGATACCTTTACAAATTCGAAGATCTCATAAAGACTATAGATTTCTTCGCAGGGGAAAAGTCGATCCGGGCCCAGATAGCTTGGGCTACCGTAGTAGATCTGTACTCACGATCATATCTTACTTTCCCGGACGACAAGCTTATCGCGCTTTCGGGGATTGTAAAACGATTCAGATCCGCTGTACAAGATGAGTATGTGGCAGGATTATGGCGAAAGGATATCGAGCTACAATTGCTGTGGTTCCGCGCACCTAAATCCCTCACTGGCTACCCTACCTTCCGTCCCAGTACCTACCGTGCTCCAAGTTGGTCTTGGACATCAATCGATGCGCCGATTGGCCATGCTGAATACGTGTGGGGGGCTTTGCGGGGTCCTGTGCCCCTTAATATATCCGTGGAGGATATCCAGCTCGTATACACTTCGAACGACGATACTGCACAGCTCCTGGGAGGAAGACTGGACTTGAGTGGTTTACTTAAGCCGGTGCGTTTGGTTTTGAACACTCGTAAGAAACCCAACATGGACCATCTCCAATGGAAAATCAACTTCGACAACTCTCATGACCAAGGGGCTGAAGCGGTGCTCGATCTACCACTGACCGACAGGAGTATCTTGATGCGACATAGCGATGACGGCGATCTCTTCTGCATGTCAGTCTTCCCGGCAGGATGGGCTGGATCCCCCGAAAGCGAAGAGCAGGAGGAAGAGAGCATCCGCGATTTCAATCAATGGCTGGAGAAACAGTTTCTTCTTTTCAGACTCGTCGATCGGCAGACGAATGATTTTGAGCGCATAGGCATAGGAAGGTGTTATGACCAGGCCTCGTTGGATCTGCTGCGGAAAGACTTGGACGAAGAGGTCAAGACAACTCTTCCTTGTCTACGTTATGAGCGGGGAAGACACACTATCCGCGTCATTTAGTAGTCGTTTTCGAGGTTGCGACATTGTGAACTCCACGTTGCAGGACGAAGTGCTCCTGACTACAAACACGAGCTATCTTTCAGATGTGCAGAGCCCTAAGTACAAACTCGTCAACATTCTCAAAATAACACAAGCTGCCAGCTTCCAAGACGGATCTCACATTGCTTAAATCAAAACAGATGAACGAAAGACCGACGTTCCCTCGCTAATCCTCACCACCTCCCCACTCTCACGCGCGCTTTCCCAAAGCGTCAACTGTGACGTAGGGCCGCCCTATCTCGCAGCTCCACCGATCAGCGGACACCACCCACCAGGTTTTGAGCCCTTTCCATCACGACCTCATAATTGCACCAACCTTGCCGTCGAGAGTAAGATCCGCCCCGGCCAGCCAGCTGCAGCACTCAATAGCGGAAACGATCGGAGCAGCAACGGCGAATCACAGAGCATGGCTACCAAGGACGCTTCGCTCCAGTTCCAGGGTGAGTCTATTCGGCTGTTAGAGATAGACTATGTTTTGGGGTGCTACGGCTAGGAGGAGTGGCCTGGTCTTGTGCAGTATAGTACGGACTGGTATAGTATGGCGTGGCCTGCGCTATACTAGTCTACCTTACCTTACCAGACCTTACCACGCACGATGCCGATGCCTATGTAGCACGATGCTCCTGCTCCGCGGAAACACCACCATCACGCCCCCCCCCATCCACACCCCAGCTAACATCCCAACCCCGCCAGAGCCCCCACACCCCTCCATCACCTCCTCGCAACACCCCTCCTCGCACCCCGACGACACCGCCGTCAAAGCCAGCGGCTCCGTCGACCCGCCGCACAACAGCGCAACCACTGCGTCCCCGCCACCGACGGCGCCGGGGATACAGCGGCAGAGCAGCGTGAGCAAAATTGCGCAAATGGCGAAGCACCTAGTCAAGAGCCCAGCGGAGGAGAAGGAGCATTTGAAGCTGGAGAAGACGGTGAGTAAGGAGGCGAAGAAGGGGGAGGTGGATGTTGGGACCATGGAGGCGTAGAAGATGTGTTCCATAGTGGGCATTATTGGCGTTTTGGTATGAATAGATGGATGTTGGGACTGAAACGAATAAAAGGAACTGTAATTTATGGATTAAGGTCTGCGTATGGTGCATAGCCCTTTTTTCGCGGGCTGATTCATCACCAAAGCTACGAACAGCTATGTCATGCCCGTGTCTCGTGCAGCAAGCGAATTGATGTCCCAAACGCCGAATCTGCAACGCAGTGGTATCTCGAGTCCCGTTCCTCCAGTCTCCCATTATCATCATATGCACATGTATCTCATCTCAAGTATCGGTATATGCCGAAATATAAACCCACGAAAAGGAAAAAAGGAAAACAAATCGCTGCGCCTTCAGTCGCGGTACTGGTTCGAGTTGACCTGGCTGGCCATGATCATCATCCAAACCAGAAACACCGAGCCGACGATCCAGAACGCGAAGGCGGCTTGCCAGCACTGGCCTGTCACTCGTTAGCACCCAACTCAACTCCCAAGCTTTGAGCTGCAAAGTATGGAGGAAACGTACAGATATTGCGCTGCTGCAGGAACGCCAGCGTGTCCCTGTTCGGCCCATTGCTGTCGTCGCTGAACACATACGTATTGCACTGGTTAATGATGTTCGGGCCGGCGAAGAGCTGTATCGCGGTGCCGATGACGCCGGCGATGAACAGGACGAGCAGGATGAAGGAGAGCAGCATCATGGTGGTCGGGAGCAGTTTGCGCTGCGAGATGTATGTGATTTCGATGATGATGAAGATGACGGCGAGCGCGCCGACAGTGACGCCGTACGGCATGATCCTGGGTGCGTGTCAGTATGCATTTTTCTGGAGCTGGCCATGGAGAGCGCAGATGTCGTGAGGGAGCGACGCACCATGGAGTGCCCAAGCCCATGCGGTCTTGTATCTGCATGAACTGCGCGTTCACGCCCAGTATCGTGCCGGCCGTCGCCAGCATGACAATGGTCCAGACATTGAGCTGCAGGTCTGGCCAGTAATACTTCTCGCGCACAACGAGAGCCGAGCCGACTACTGTCCCCGAGTGACCTGCGCGCGCCATATCGTGCGGTATTCAGAATGACCTGGCGTGCAGGACGATAAGTGGGATCTGGAAGTTGTCGAGGCGCGAATGCCGCAGATGCGCCTTGGTTGCGAAGGGACTTCGTGAGCAGCCGTGTAGCCGTCGCTGGCTCTTCAAGTGTTTCCCTGCGTATTCACAACCAGATCTCAGGCCCTGGTAGATATCGCTGCAGCTTTCGTCAAGGCGTGTCGCGGCGGTACAACCGGCAGCGGGCGCAAGCGAGTGACGTTGATTGCGGGACGATGCGTTGCGGGGCAGGAAATGCGGAGCGTCGCGAAGATATCGATTGTTGATTCTCGAGACACAGGCGATGCTGGCGAAGGAGCAACAGAGGCAATTAAATGTAGAAGACGGATGGACAAGCAGGAGAAAGGTAGGCGCGCAACTTCCTTGATGTTGATGCAGGCCACGGTCCTTAGTGCCGCTGCAATTGCAGATGGCTGGTGAGAGGCTGGCTGCGGAACCACGCGCTAAATCATACATGGCAAATCACGAAGTCGAGCAACAAGGTTGCCGAGCTCGAACACATGCTAGTTCGCCTTTTCGTACCTGTGACGCATTGTCTATCCATGCCCACGTGGCAGGTGTTCCCGTGTAACGGTCTTGTTGGTGTGGCGCATGCATGATGTTGTTCCTCACAGTCGCACTCTCGTCAAGCTTCGACCGGCTTCAGCCCTTGACAGTCTAGAGACTACCAATATTATGCATTACAAAAAGTATGTCTATTCGACCAAGGTTCGCACAAGAAGTGATTCGCAAACGAAGATGCTCGCTACAACGAAAAAGACGATACCCCTTCCCATAACCCAAACATGAATCGTACTCATAGCAGGTCGTCGCCGTAGAGCTCTACTTTCTCTTCGAGATGACCTTGGTGATAGCGTGCCGGATGACAACTCCCGCCTTCTCGGTCTCCTTCTTTGTCAAACCGCTAGTAACGCACACCTTGAGAGCAGGGACCGGCTGCCAGCCAGCATCTCTCGGATTAACGCCAAGTCCTAGCGGGAAGGCCTTGAGTCTTGTAATGAGGACTCCATTTGCGAGACACTGGACAAGTTAGCTGTCAGTCTTCCCTAGCAAGAATACAAACAACGTACCTCGTCAACGACATCGCGCAAGATCTGGTTCTGGTCGTCGATGCTGAAGTTCTTGGCCGCAACGACCTCCTCCTTGAGAACAAGCAGCATAAGGGGGTTATCCACAGCACTTGTGACCTTGACCCAGTCACTCCTGGGGTCGAGCTGCGCGCGCATCGCTTCGATCCTCTCCCGTAGGTTCAGCACTATCTCAGGCTGCTCCTGCAAAAGCGATATGGTCTCGCTTGCCGTTGTTGAAAGCAATGCCGGCAGTGCGGCAGAGTATGTGTACGAAGCCGAAGAGATGCGCTGATGTTCCACGACCTCCTCATTACCAGCGCAGAACCCTCCTGCTGCGCACAAGGGCCCAGACAGCGAACCCACAATCATGTCGACCTCAGTTGCATCGACATTCTGTGCCTCTGTAACACCGCGACCAGTCCTACCCAGGACACCGTAAGACCAGCTTTCGTCGAGTATCAGGCGGAACTTGTACTTGAGTTTCAGCTCAATCAGCTTGGGCAGGTCGACGACATCGCCAACATTCTCAAACAGGCCCTCGGTGATAATGAAGCGTCTAGTAAGCGGCTTGCGTGCCTGCTCCTTGATGACCCTCTGTAGCACCTTCTCAAGATCCTCCATGTCGTTGTGCTCGTACCAGCGAACCGTGCTTCTCGAGATCTGGATGCCCTTGCGCGTGGGGAAATTGACGGCGCTGTCCGCGACGATGATGTCTCCGCGCTTGCAGAAGGAAGGGATAACACTCGAGATGGTGGAGAAAGACTGCGCGTAGATGATGCAGGCTGGCACGCCCAGGTGGGACGCGACATCCTGTTCGGTCTTCATGTGCACATCCTGCGTGCCGTAGAAACCTGGAGGACCGCAGGGGCCGACACCGTAGGTGCGCAGAGTTTGGATAGCTTTCTCCTTGAGAGTCTCGTTTGCGACAAAATTGTAGAAGTTCAGCGAGGCGAGGTTCGTAACGGTGCGGCCGTTGGAGAGCTTCGACTTGGGTCCGGTAGGTCTGCGCCAGTGTCAGCAATGCAATGCGCCAGCAAGTCGAGGTCTTGAGGCGCCATACCCCACGATCACAGGCCGCTTGTCGTTGTCGAGCTCTTCAAAGACGGTGGATGCAGCCACGAGCGGCTCGGGCGTCCAGTCTTCAACAAGCTCGTCGATCTCCTATCCCCCAGTTAGTGCTGGTCCCTTGCTGCACCTCTCCCCTCGTGCAACATACCGCGTCTGTCAGATGCACTTTCTTCTGTGTACTGTACTTGGGCGCAAGCAGGTACCGCACAGCAAAGAGGAACAAGAATAGCTCGACCGCACTCCGGACCGGGTCGTTCTGGTAGCTCGATTTGATGTACCGCACTGCGATTGATGACCCTGGGATCCTCTCCAGATAGGTATTGGCCTCGTTGAGGAACCAGACAGTTGCGTTCTGCACTTCTTGGAGGTCCATTATGGCGTCCGTGTCTTGAACTGTTGTGGCGGTGCAGGCTGCGAGTAAATGGCCGTCCTTGGAGTTCGGGCGTTGCGGCGACGCGCGGAAGCGCATCACTTCCGAGCGCGTCTAATTTCCCTCACGTGTCCCTGAACCATCAGGCCACACGACCGCTGATTGCACCGATCCTGGTTGTCAGCCTCAATCATCGTCTATTGCAAGGCCATCGATACGCTATCACATCACTGCATGCCCGACACTGGTTCAACTGAAATATTCATGTATTTGAATTGTAGTGCAATCTCTTCTAACATGTTCGCCGTCCCATGAACCAAAACGATCCCATCATAGTGTATGTGCAAAGTCCGCGGCTCAAGCCGAGTGGTTGACCAAAAAGCGAAGTTGAAGTGCATCTAGCTCCACTCAACACCTAAAAGACAAAAAATGCTAAGTCGAATATTACAATCGTTATGGGACCGACCAGGTCTCCACGCTATGCTTCCGCCCATGTTGTACAATGCAAAATGTCAAGGCTGTTGACTCGCCCTCATCAGCCAGTCGCTATAAACTTTTAATACGCCATGTAGCGACGGAAGCGACGAGCAGCCTCCTCAGTAGCTGTGGCGTCAGCCGAGCCAGAGTCGTCCTCGGATTCGCCACCCCGGTACGGTGGGCATGGATCCTGAATACATTGGCCGGTTGTTGAGGCTGACGTGTCATTGTTGCTGTAACCGGTAGGTTGGAGGAGCTCCATGGGCATATCGAGGCTCAGCTTGATCTGCTTGCCAGCAACGATGGGGCCGACAATAAGAGCAAGGAAGACGACAAGGAGTACGAAGTACAGGATGGCGTAACGAATGACTCTGCGTTTGCGAAGCTTGGTCTGCTTCAGCGAGTAGATCGGAGGGCGGATCTGACGACTGTTGTGCGTTAGCAAATGCATCCTCATAGTGGTCGAAAGGGAACGTACCTTGGTCGCAGCCAGAACAACGCAACAGAGTGGAACGTGTCGGCATAGGGGATCATCAGGATCGGGAACATGAAGAAAAGCAGGACATGTCCCAGAATGAAATCAGCTGCGAAGAACCCAAGCTCGGTGATCTTGCAAAGGAATTCACGACCAGGCTGGGAGAGTGTGTGCCAACCCATGGCGTACCATTTACCAGTCCACCAGGCAATGTTGGAAGTGTCGGCCTTGAACTCACGAGTGAGAGTGAGCGTGATGATGAGCTTGAAGAAGAAGCGCTGGATGGCGACCACAGCGATCATACCGGAGAGCGCCCTAGGGAAACTGAAACCTTCCAAGAACATCATGACCACAAAGAAGACCAAGAGCATGATGACAGCAATGGCGTGAGCGATGGCGGCAAGTACAGCACCAAACTTCTTACAGCACATGCCGAGGAGGGGACCCGCGCAACAGGCCAAGGCGAAGAGACCAGCGAGGACACCCGCGTTGACAGCGATGGGGCCGAAAGCGATGACAGCAATACGGACCAAAGCACCAGAGGCCTTGGGCTCGGTGTTGCCAACATCATCAGAGTCAAGCTCGGTTTGACGATTCTTAACACCGGTCTGCGCGTTGATGAACAGGAATGGGATGACAGTGACAGCAACCAAGACGAGGGGACCAAGGACCTCAGCCAAGAAGATGGTGGAGAAGGATGCACGAGGAGTATCTCCAGAAAGCTTTGCGGATGGATCTCCAAGAGCCTTGCGCTTGTAACCAGTGATACGAGTTCGGGACAGACGGCAGTAACCAATCCAAGAGGCGCTGTGGGAACGGGTGTTTCCACGAGACAACCAGCGGAGGTACTCCCTGTAGTCGATGAAGAAGTCGTCCCAAGAAAACTGGTGGGGGTTGAAGAGGAACGGTGCCAGGCAGAGAGACAACAGGGACGCCCAGAAGTAGATGAGCCATGGTCCCCAAACGGTGATGGTAGCGAAGATCAACATCATCAGGGCACGAGCGCCGAGATAGATGGAAGGTCCAGCGAAACGAGAGTAGAGGATACCGAAGGGGATGCGAGCAGTGGCGAAACCACGGCCAGTACCAATGTAACGAGCACCTCCGAAGGACAAGTTGGTCTGCAGCGAGTTGGCGTAGATCTGGGTAACAAACACCTCAAAGAAGGGCGATCCAGACGAGAAGTGCTTGCCCAGACGGGTAGCAGCGCGCCAGAAACCACGCTCCGTAAGCTCCTGAACAACAAGAGGAACGAAAGCAATGAAGAAGACGATGAAAATGGACATGATACAACGCGCAACCCAGTCGAAGACAGGTACCAAGTTGGCACAGCCGTTAGGCCACTGAGGGTCGGTGATCGGGAGGTCCTTGTTGAACTGGCAGAGAATGGTCTCGTGGTTGAGGGCTCCCAAGTGCAGGAGAACGAACATGAAGCACTGGACGGACAACATAATGAACATGTTGTTAACGTGGAAACCAGGATGGGCGTAGTAGAAGGACAGGAAACGGTCGAGAGGCAGCTGTGTACCCATGTAGTAATACTCGCGAGACAGCATCTGCTCACCCATACCAGTGCCAATCTTGGTGGTGAAGTTGAGCACGGAACCGAAACCCAAATCACGACCTTTACCACACTGGTAGTACTCGCAGTGCTTTATGCGACCACCACGAAGGAGAGCGTTCATACCAGCGTAAATATCCTCGTTGAGATGGAGACCCTTCTGAGCCTTGGAAACACCACCACGAGTTGTCATGAAGATACCGTTGAGGAAATCGGGATGACCGTAATGGAGCTTACCGCCGATCTGAGCCAGGGTACGAGCAAACATAGTACCGAAGGTTTGTTCCTTTCCGGCAGCAATGTCACCGAGAATACCAATGTTCTCAGAGAAAATGTATTCACGGGCACCGAGAATGGCGACAGGGTTGAAGTTGCTGTTAGGGAGACCAGGTGTGTAGGGGGAAACGTTGTCGGTGGTCATCTCTTCGAATTCGGCGAGGACACTGCGAATCTTCAAGCATTCCTCAAGGTAATTGTCCTGGTTGGCATCGATAAGCTGGATGTATTCACCACGGTAGAAGATGATAGCGTGGTTCTGGTTATCAGACTTGCCATCACCGAGAATAGGGTTGCCAGAAAGCTGAACGCGGAACTTGGGTCGGCGCAGGCCGTTGTCCATGATCTCAGAGTGACCGTCAATCAAAGCAGAGTAAATGCGGGGCTCGTCGCCCTCATTGACAGGCGGCTCCTCGTCCAGGTAAGCAATCTGGAGATCGGGGTACGCACGGAGCAAGAACTCAGTGTTCTCCATCTCATCCTTCGAGAACTTGGCGTATCGCTGCATGGAAACGCATATCTTGTACTTGCGTCGTGCCATACGCTCGAGCTCACGCTCGAGCTTGTCGGAGTTACCTCCAAACATCTGAACGACCTCAGGGTTCTCAACACGGTAAAGAAGCTTGATCGCACGGCTGTAGTTCATGAAACCAGAGATAGTGCGGTACAGCGTCTGAGAACGGAGCGAAGCCCAGATACGGGTTCGAAGGGTGTACTCGGGAGCGGCGGACTTGAAACCAATGCAGTAGAAGGGGAGATCGTCGGTCTTGCTCTTAGCATTTTCCTTCTCATTCTTCTCGTCATCACCATTGAACTGCGAAGTCTCGTCTGCAAGGATCTTGGTGTCCTTCACGAAGCAGTCCCACTCGTGAGGGTGAAGCTGCTTAAGGTATTCGAGGAGGGTGACACGCGAGTACGGCTCATCTTCACGAATGATCTCACGGAGCGAAAGAAGAATCTTCTCTCCGTAATGAGGAATCATGACGGTGAAAGTAGGCATGTTATCGACGGGAAGCGGCTCGGGGATAGGTGTTGAAAGCGACTGAGCGAAGAAGGAGATACGACGCTCGGCCTCGCTCTGGGCAGGGAAGAACTCGGTCTTGAAGGAGTGATCTTCCTGAGAGACGAAGAAAGTAGGCGCACGGAGAGTGCGCTTACCCTCTTGCTCAGATGGAACCTGGTGATACAAGAGCTTTTGAACGTGGTCGATGGCAAGAAGATGCTCGCGGTACATGGAGATGACAACAGCGTTCCAGATTTGGGAAATGAGGACCTTGGGCTTGTACTTGATTTCCATGTCCGTGGTTGCGAGGACCTTCGAGTAGATACGCTTCGGCAGACGGGAGAAGATGTTCCTCCAGGGTGTCCAGATGGAAACACCAAGGTAGAAAGATCGAGCGACGGAGAACAACATGTTGGCGATGATGTACCAAAGGTAGGAATCCAAGAAGAAAAGAACCAAATCCATGAAGTACATCAAACCGAGCAAGATCCTAGGCTGGTACTTGCACAGAATGTCTCCAAAGATGGCATCTCCGAGGCAGTCCGGTTTCTTCATGTGTGACAAGATACGAATAGGGTCCTTGATAGACAGAGTCAGGAAGAAGTAAGATTCGGCGAGCTTGGCGGCAAAGACGAGAACCCAGAGACCGTAGGACATCCACATGTCGTTGCCCTTGAGGCGAGGGTAGCTGGCTGTGAAGGTCTGACTGGCGACATACTTCCGAGAGTTGCGAGTCAGGTAGCTTCCAAAGAGACCACCCAGGGGCATGACCGAGAAGAAGATGTAGGTAATGAAGGCGATGGTCAGCTGTACACCACCCAGAACGTTAGCGATTACACCCTCGTCCTTGACGATGAAGATGTAGGCACTGGGACCAATGTTGAGTACGAAGACGAAGATGAGGAACATGAGACGCTTAGTCAAGTGCTGAGCACCCGCCCACTTTCGGGGAACGTAGGCCCATTCGATACAGGTAGCCAGAATCTGGATCAATGCAGCAATGGCACCTCCGAGCGCAACGGCTGACATGACCAAGGCCTTTTTAGGTCGGTTGTCCAGTTGTTGCTGGTAGCCCTTGGTGTAAAGAGGTTGCGAGTTGAAGACAGTGTAGAACCAGAAGGCAGACAAGTGGATAACCCAAATACGGTTGAAGTTGAGCAGCAAATGGAACCAAGAACGGCGCTCATAGTATGTCTTGAAGAAGACCTTGTTCCAAACGACGTCCTTCAGCTTTGCAAAACGATCAGCCGGGGGAAGATCGACCATGCGGGACTTGTCCTCGAATACAATGCGCTCGAGACCTTCAGGATACCAGAAAAGCTGGTTCATATCATCGTAGCCGATGATGGAAGAGTGATCGCGCTCACGGCGGACGTACTTGCCGTCCTGGATCTCGTAACCTTGGTCACGGCAGTACTGGTACAGCGGTGTGATGATCTGGTTCAAGTATGTGAACTCCTCAATGGGCTCGGTCTGCGCTTGTCCGGCGGGTGAGTTGAGGTAATCATCTGCGCACTTGAAGATGAAGCAGAGCAATTCTGGCATGAAACGGACCTGGTTGGCCTCACCCCAGCAGAGTAGGTAGAGAGCAACCTGGCGAACACGGTCGTGCTGTGACATGCGATTCATCCTTGTCTTCCAGCGATACTCTGCAGCCTCGAGACTGTTGTCGCCCTCATAGGCCTCGAGGGTATCGGCCTCGTTGGCGGGGTTCTCACCAGCCTTCTTCTTTGCCGCCTTGCGAGCCTTGCGCGTTCTACGGCCGGCCTTTCCAAGGTTCATGTTGGCGAAACCGACAGCATCATCGAGATCAAGGTGAGCGGCAAAGTACCATCGGCGGAAGTTGGCGTTCTCGCCACCGATGTAGTCTGCGTGCAGAGAGAGAAGGGCTTGGTTGGGCGACATACGCGAAGCACGCGAGTCGAGCAGAGTCATCAAGTGGTCATACATGTTCCTCATGCTGTCACGCTGGAAACCAAATTTGGCGGTGAGATCAAGGAAGATGTCCTCAATCTCCTCCTTTGTGCAGGGAATCTGAGCCTCGGTGGTCCAGGCAGGGTAGGGTTCGCGCGAACGCTGGCCGGCAGGGAGAGCGTTTGAGTAATCCATGCCGTAGATGGGAGTCGATGCGCCGGACGAGCGGTTGCCGCCGTACGAGACCTGCGACGAAGGGGGACGATATCCACGGTTGTCATCGCCACCGTAGCTGTTGTACCTTTCATCGCCGCGGCCGTAGTAGTCCATGTCGGTGGCGCGAGCCATGTCAGACCTCATTGTGAAGTCGCTGAAGGTCTCAGAATCCTCCTCGGAGTCGTGCTGGCGACGTTTGGGCTGGCCGGCCTGTGCGTTCTGGGCATATCCATCCTGAGCGCCACCCTGGTCGTAGTACTGGTCATTGTAGTATTCATCTTGGTAGCCCTGCTGACCACCTTGGTGGTCGTCGTAGTAGCCGCCGTTTTGTTGGTACTGGGCGCCCTGCTGGTTGCCGTCGTAGTAAGCCCTGAGTGCGCGTTAGCAATTGCGACGATTGGAGGCGCTGGAGTAGCGAAACATACTGCTCGTCATAGTAGGCGTCGTTGCCGTTCTGCTGGCCACCACGGGCGTCGTCGTGGTACTGGCCGTACTGCTGGTCGTCGTGATAATACGAGTCCTGGCCGTGGGGCTGAGGCTGGGCCTGGCCCTGATGGCCGTAGCCATCATCGTATTGAGCTCCCTGCGGATGTCCGGACATCGTGCGGGAAGATCAGAGTTGTGATGTAGAAACTGTGGTTGAGCTGTCAACAAACTGTCGTGCACTGTCGTTGGGTGGACAGGGGTGCGCCTGAAACACGGTGTGTCGCAGGCGAGACGGGGTGCGTGCGTGCGTACCTCAAACAATGGTCATTACAGGCGGCGAGGGCGAGTTGGTCGTATTAAGAGCGCCGCCTAGGTCGATGGCGGGTGCTGCGGCGGTGCGCGGGCGTGGTGCGGAGAGCGAGTGTTGTCGCGGGAGCGAGGGAGAATGCGAGCGAGGAGCGAGAGTGGAGCGGGACTATGATGTGTAGTGACCCGGGGACAAGGAACAAGGAACAAGACACAGGAGCGCGCTGGACAGCCTGTTTTTTGGTAGAAAGGAGGCCGGGGTGTTGTTGTGACGCGAGCGAAGGTCGAGAAGCTGCAGTCGGTAGTCGTTGCCAGAGGAGACGCGCGGCGGGCTGGCGCTTGCTGCTGGTGGGCGAATTAGGTGGGTGGAATCGGCTCCCCTCAGAAATCTGGGAAGCACCTCCGCAGACAATCAGACAGCCTCGGCGTAGAACGAGAGGCAGTGTGAAAGAACTAGAGGAAAAGAACAGCACCGCAACAGTCGGAAGGGGGAGGGAGCGAGCGTGAGGAATGCGAGAGGGCCGACAAAAGGCCTTTTGAGGAGCTTCCCCTGAAAATGAGAGGCTCGCGCCAAGCTAGACTAACGCCGTGAATGGGCGGTGCATGGGTACCCTCGCAGTCCTTCAAGCCTAGCGATTGCAGCAAATGCCGTTGCCACTTTGGGGGGGGGAGAGGGGCGGATGAGAGCAGGGCTTTCGTTCACAGTGTGCACGCGTGGATTGCGGATGTGTCCAGCAGCACGGCTCTGCACACGCCGTGGTGTTGATATGTTGCTCTCTGCCCTTCGCAGCCAGCACAGCCCGCCGGCCACCGCTGCGATGCACGCGAGCGTGGCGGGAATGCTGGGGGAAACAGGTTCTAAAAAAACCATCCTGTTGGGATCCCCGATCGGCCGCAGTGCACATCGATAATCGACAAGCCCGAGCAGGAACTCCATGTGGTTAATGGCCGCCGTTGAGACAGTCTTGCACCCCGCAAAGGCTCAATTGTCTCTCGAGGGCGCACCTTTGTTCGTGCAGCGTGCCCTCGAGCACACAATGGCCCTCCCTGGCTGGCCGCCCGTCGTCGTCGTCTCATCATTCCACGCGAGCTGCAGCGCCGGCCAGCCCTCGTCGAGCGAGCCCACTCGACCACTCGCAGTCCACGTCACGACGCTGCAGCACCAATGCACACGGCAACTGGGCCCGCCCGATGATCAAACCGAAACCAGGCAGACCGGCGCCGGGATTGGTGCTGCCAGCACGCTGCTGCGACGGCGCGATAGCGATAGGACGCTTGTGCTTATCGCCCGTGGCCAATGGCGGCGTGGCGCTGCTCCCGCTGGATCCCGGCCAACGGTGCCTACAGTACGCCTGTCGCACGCCAGAAGCAGGAAGGGGTTTGTAGGGGCTGACATGCGCGATTCAGCGAACTGTTGAGGCTACCAGCCTGCCGTTGATTGAGAGGAAACCGGATGCTGCGTGCCCGCCCCCTTCCGCTGCGCTTGCACATCTGTCACGTCTTGTCTGTCACGTCTCGTCGCTTTGTGCCAGCCGCTGTCACCCAGCTTACTGCCAGCACCGCAGGCCTACGCAGTGCGAGCATGCTGCCCCTGAGTAGCTGCATGGCGGTTGACCTGACGGTGAGCATCAAACCGTTCCGCTGGTGACGAAATTGCAAACGGCAGCATGCACTGTTTGGGCAAGGGGCCTGGGCCTCGACGGCTATATTAGATACTCCTGTTCCCACATGTCCAATTCGCCATCCACGGGCGCTTTACAAAGCACACCCTTTGGGACGCACACCTAATTTCACAGCGAGAGTACTGCTTGAGAGCATGGTTGCGTTGACCATCTAATCTCCCTACCCTCGTCCGCCGCCGGTCTGTCAGTCTAGCAGCAAACATGCGCAAAGCGTTAGACCGAGCCGTCTGTATAAAGACGCTGGCGGCAAACTGCTGTCGAGCTGCTCTTTTTGCCGCGCGCCGGTCTGCATTCAGTAGCACAGTGACTTGACATTCTATGATCCAATCGCCACTGCTAGAAGCGTGCCGCCCGTACTCGTCCCTCACGCGCACCATGTGGGCACAACCGGCGCTGCCGAGCTGGCTGTGCTCCTCCTCCAGCTCCATCATTGTCCAATAGTGCAGTGCATACAATTGCAAGGCGAGAAGAGCTGGTAGCTCGCAAACAGCGTGTCCAATACGGAGCACAACTGAATGCCTCGCTGCTCCGCCACATCCCGTTTCAGCTGCATCTTCCCCAGGCCCGCCATGTCGTGCGTCGGACACCGTGTACGACCTAAACGAGACCGACGACAGTATTCGCGCATGTCAAAAACATCACGCGCATACCGAGCGTGGCGTCCCGACAGCATTGTGGTTTGTATCAGATCTGACAGCATACCTACATACACAGTACGAGGCTGCAGGCTCAGGTCAAAATTAGAATCTTCGATCTGCAATGCTGCTGTGGGGCGGCGGCCGCCAGTGGGGGATGCAGAAAATTGCGCATACGCGTCGCTGTACCTGCTGTACCTGCGTCTCAAGCGCGGGAGCTTTGTTCGCTGGCGTTTGTTTTTGTTTTTGTTTTTTTTTTCACTTGAGAGCTCTCTCGCAAGGTCCCGGTGGTCGACCTGCGCGCGCGCACTGCAGCATGCCAGAACAGCGTCATGGCGCTTCTAGAATTCCGAGACACATTCAGAAGGCGATCTGAGTGGAGCGCGCCGGGCGTCGGGCCAGGAATCCAAAATTATGAAACTGGCCGAATGAAACTGGCCTAGCCTCAGGGGTCATGTTCGACCTCGCTGATCGGCCTTGGGGAAGCTTGGTCGACCTCTCACTTCTTCACTCAGGCTGCTTCAGTGCTGTTTCCACTGTGCATTTTCTGTTTTACCAGTCACTCTTTACGTACTATTTTTACAGCCATTTCTGCGTCCAGCCCCGTTTGCTGCTGCGTCACACTCCTTCCCCCGTTCTACGCCTTTAAAACACCACTTCCACGTGCCGTGACCTCAAGAGCTCGGCGCCTCAACCCAAGCACTGCCAACACCACCGACATTTCTTGGATCATTTCTTCGGTCGAATAAACATCAATATGCGGGGCCTCATTGCTGCGACCGCGCTGCTGGCCGGTGTACAAGCCGCCGTTGATCCCATTGTCATCAAGGTACGCCGTTGCACGACAGGAGGCGTTAGCCAGGGTTCTAACAGCGACGCAGGGCTCAAAGTTCTTCTTCAAGAGCAATGGCACCCAGTTCTTCATGAAGGGCGTTGCTTACCAGCAGGAAGTCAACTCGAACACCACTGCCGCTGATGCAGATGAGCTGAACATTTCCGACCCCCTCGCCGACTCCACGGCTTGCAAGCGCGACATTGAGTACCTCAAGAAGTTGAAGACCAACACCATCCGTGTCTACGCCATCGACCCTGAAAAGGACCACAAGGAGTGCATGAGTGCGCTGGCCGATGCTGGTATCTACGTTGTCGCTGATTTGTCTGAGCCCGGCAACTCCATCAACCGTGACGATGCCGAATGGACCACCACTCTCTACTCCCGCTACACCAGCGTCATCGATGAGCTGATGAAGTACGACAACACCCTCGGTTTCTTCGCCGGTAACGAGGTGTCCAACCAGCCCAACAACACTCTTGCATCTGCTTTCGTCAAGGCTGCTGTCCGTGACAGCAAGGCTTACATCAAGAGCAAGAACTACCGCGAAGTTGGTGTCGGTTACGCCACCAACGACGATGCTGATATCCGTGAGAACCTTGCCAACTACTTCGACTGCGGCAACAGCGAGGATGCTATCGACTTCTGGGGCTACAACATCTACTCGTGGTGCGGTGACTCTTCGTTCGAGGAGTCTGGCTTCGATGTCCGCACCAAGGAGTTCGAGAAGTACAACGTCCCCGTCTTCTTCGCCGAGTACGGTTGCAACACTCCACGTCCTCGTCTTTTCACCGAGGTAGGCACTCTCTACAGCGACAAGATGACTGATGTCTGGTCCGGCGGTATTGTCTACATGTACTTCGAGGAGGCCAACGAGTACGGTCTTGCGACCGTCAAGGACGGCAAGGTCACCACCAACAAGGACTTCGACAACCTCCAGAAGCAGATCGCCAAGGTCAACCCCACTGGTGTCAAGATGTCCGACTACAAGCCCACCAACACCGCCGCTGCTTCGTGCCCCTCGGTCAAGTCTGGCAAGTGGGAAGCCGAGTCCGACCCTCTCCCTCCTGTCGCCAACGCCGACCTCTGCTCCTGCATGATGGACACGCTCAGCTGCACCGTCTCCGACAAGGCCGACGAGGACGACTTCGGCGACATGTTCGGCTACGTCTGCGGCCAGAAGGACGGCGAGTACTGCGCCGGCATCAACCGCAACGTCACCTCCGGCCCCTACGGCGCGTACGGCATGTGCTCGGCCAAGGAGCAGCTCTCCTTCGCTCTCAACGCCTACGCTAAGGCTGTCTCCGGCGGTTGCAGCTTCAAGGGCAAGGCCACCACCAAGTCGGCCACCGCTACCCCCACTGCCTCTGGCTGCGCCAGCCTCCTCAAGGAGGCCGGCGCTGCTGGCACTGGCTCCGTCACCTCTGCGCCCCAAGCCTCAGGCGGCTCAGGCTCCGGCTCAGGCTCCTCCAACTCCTCCACCGGCGCTGCCTCTGGTCTGTCCGTCCCCGTTGTCGGCATGGGTCTGAGCATGTACGTCTTCGGTGCCGTCGCCTCTGGCATGGCCATGATCTTCTTGTAAAAGACGTGACTTTTTCCAGTGACAAAAATCGTCTCTTTTCTTCTTGCATGGTTTGCGGTAGAGCGAGCTAGGACGGTGAATATTCCCCTTTGTTTGAGAGCTCCGTTGGAGCAGAAGAGCTGGCTGTAATCTTTTTCCTTCAAGGTGTACACAGAAATGAAAATCAAAACATTGCATAACTCGCTCATCGTCAACATACACACGTACTTCGTATGGTCTGCTGCCACTATTCGCCCACATGCTGCAAACACATCGTTCCTCTTTACCCCCCCTCCCCCCCCCCGAACCTCTCACCACCTACTCCCCCTAACAAAGCACCCTTGTCCAACCATCCCGCCCCTCAATTAACCACAATCCCACCCCCCATCTCGCTTGCACACCCCTCCTCAGGCCCACCACGCCCCTATCTCCCGCGCCGCGCCGAGCGTAAGACGGAGCGGGGCTGTGCACCACGCGCACTTACCCATTGCAGCTTGCATGGACTTGGCAAATACAGGTATACGAGATACACCGCTCGGGTACCGAAATCGAGGGCCGATGGTGGAGGCCGTGGAGAGGGTTTGGTGGAATTTTGAAGGCGGTGGGAGGGCTTTGGCATGCGGAAGCGCTGGGGCATAGTGGTGGGGGAGGAGAGGGAAGTGAGGGCCAGATGTTGGTGCTGAGGGGAGGTGGTGTGTGGTGTAGTCGACGACCTAGTTTGCTATTGTGGGTGCTCTAACAGGTGCGAAGAATACAATGTGGATTCATGTGAGAGAATAGCATATACACATCTAGCTAAGGCATACTCGTGATATCGTTATCGTCATTGACACGTTCGGAAGCAACGAGCTTTGCAGGCGTCGTCGTACATTAATACCGCTCAGTCAACCATTCTCTACGCTCCATCTCGCCCATCTTGTCCAGCATCTCCTGCTCGTAGTCCTTCATGATCAAATAGTCTCTCACCAGCTCTGGCCCCAAGGCTTCTTTGAGCTGCCCATCAGCTTTCAGTGCAGAGTACGCTTCGTCAAAATCCCTGGGCATCTTCCGCGTAATCCCGTATCTTGCACGACCCTCGTCGTCTAGAGTGGAGGGGTTTACTGGTAGATCCAATTCCCTGCTTCCAGCTCCAAGGCCCAGCTGCTGGGATCGCTCATCTTCTTGTAACACGCCTCCGCTACCGTGTTCTGCCGCCCCGGGTACAGTCTGGTCGTGAAGAGTGCCAGGCGCTGGCGAGGCTGCTGAAAAAGATGATAGTCCCAGCATGCCAGCTGCAATGACTGCCGACATGACGAAATACATGTTCGCCAGCCCATCGAGGCATCTGATCTCCCAGCGCCCGTCTTCAACACGACGGAGTGGGCACTCACGGTTCTGCGTACCCCAGGCGACCCACGTACCACCCGTCCATTGATTGTCTACTACTCTTCCGTAGCTCTGCTGATCGGGCATCATGAACGCACACAGAGCGGGCAGGTGTTTGAGCACACCTCCGACGAAGAAGTCCTGGTCGCGAGTTGGAGGTTGCAAGGAGATGTGCGTGTGCGCTGCGGTGCCTGCGCCCTTCTCGCCAAATGGCTTAGGGTGCAGCGTAGCCCGCATGCCATGAAGCGCTGCAATCTGTGCAATGACTTGTCTTGTCTGGATCAGAGTATCGACCGCAAGCAACGGCGGAGCTGGGGGGAGGATGAACTCGTACTGGCCTGGGCCGGACTCGGCGTGGAATTGCTGAAGATCGATACCCATGTCAGCCAGGGATGTGGCGATCTCGCCGAGCATGGGAGTCTGCAACCATTGTGTAGGAGTCAATGTAGACCACGCATGGATGTTGGTGGCTGCTTCGTAGGTTTGTTGTGGTTGCTGAGGGTTGAAGGGATTGAGCGGCTTGTCACGGGCAAGGAAAGTGACCTCGATCTCGAAACCGACTTCGAGGGTGGTATTGAACCTTTGTTGGAGCTCGTTGATGGTGATTTCAAGATTGTTGCGAGGGCAAGAGGGAAGCGGGTGGCCCTCTTCTGAGCGCCAATAGCTCAAGACCGTTGCAGCCTTGAGAGGGTCTTTGTCGTGCGCTCGACGCAAGGATCGTAGGTCAGGTTCGACAAAGATTTGTCCTGTTGTATTGACGACAGGCGTTAAAGTATCATTCTGCAATGTTCCGGTATTTCCTTGCGATATGCCGATACGCCGGCCTTCGTAAACAATGCAAGTGAACTCTTTAATAGGCAGAATGCGGACTCGCATCGTCGCCATAAAATCAAGCCATTGGACATAAACAAACTTGATACCTTGATTTTTCCTTGTGAATTCATTGAAGCGAGCGATGTCGTACAGCTGCAAGGTACGGGACGGCAGTGGGAACGGAGGTGGCTCGTACGGACTAGCAGATCGCTCGCCAGGTGGAACCTGAAAGTCTGATTGGGGCGCTGCGCCTCTGAGTGGCGGAGAGGGCATCAGAATGGGAATAGATGGAGCCTGTGATTGCGATCGTGACTGCGTATCCTCTGCGCTCCTTGTGTTGAATGTAAGCTGCTTGGGTGCCTCCTGAGGAATCTCCCTGAAAACAGCCTCATACTGTAGTCCATACAGTACGTTCGAATTGTTGAAGAGAATATCTTTGGTCATCCCAATCGCTTGATTTGTGGTCAAGTCTGTTTTATCAACATACTCGATAAGGAGCTATAGATGGGTGTTAGTGCATGGTTAACAATACCATATAGATTCAACATACCTCTAGCCAAACCTCCCGAAATTGCTTGTTTGCCAGCCAGAATGTTTCTGGAAACCAGTGTCCATCGCTAGAGTAGAGAAGCTTGCCGCCTGGCACCAGCTCCAGCGCTTGACGCAGGATAGCTTTCTGCCCATCCCGACTGACCATTGGGAAGACTTCGCCAATGTCAAGATAGACATGCTTGTACACTGTTGCAAGGTAGCCAGCTTCCCGCGTGTATGGGTACGCCGAGTGGAGAATGACAAATGGCACGTTCGGATAGTTCTCGATGAGAGGTTGAAGGAACGCTGGGTTCGACAGGCTCAGGTCAATGTCGCTATCGCCAAGTCCCGTGTGAAGTTGAAGAGGCTTGGAGAAGCTGTTACGTGCTGAATTGTCTGACAAAACCTCAAGAGTCCTCAAGACCAGATAGTCGTTCAGGCTCTTTCGCTCGATCCTGAAGCTGCGCTTTCGAACACAGCTCTTAACATAGCGCTCGAATGGGTACCCCACTGCTTTGGCAGCGCGTTCGTAGTCTTCCTCAACGTCCAGACCAGTCCTGTAGCAGATCACAGTTTTGAATCCTACAACTTCCGAGTCTTCAATGGCCTCCAAAATCTTGCGTTCAAAGTCGTCCATGAACACGGTCCAGGTCTCGGTGTAGAAGTGAGTCCTTCCCAGGTCATCCTCATCTGCGTCCTTGACAATAGCCTCCATCAAGCGCTCAGCAACAGTTTCAATACGAACTATACGTTTGCTAGGCGCGTCTGTGTATCGGTCGTGCCAGTCGTACGGATGCACTTTTCCAGGCCCCGCGAGGCCATCGTCGATCAAGAGAGCAGTGACGCCCTCAAAGCAGCGTTCGTTTAAGCGCTCAGGATCCGAGTGGAACCATTCCTCTCTTTGCTCGAGTATATCTGTCCAGCTGGCGTTATCGTCCAGCTGGTACAGCTCGCGCAATTGTCTTGCTGCTCGAAGATGGGCAAGCGACTTGAAGGTATCTCGAAGAGCTCGACCCTGTGCTTCTGAGGTAATGGTTTCGAAGGGAATGGTGTCCGCATGTGTTGGAAGGATGAGGTTGTGGGCATGGTTGTCGATAATGGGAAAGTTGAGTGCGACATGGCGGAGCTGCTCGATAGAGCTTGTTGGCGGGGAATGGCTGCGCTCCATTGCTATCACGTCCGTCACCAGTAGTCAGGCTTTTGGTAATTTTCAAGATCTGGGGACCGCTTGGCAGAATCTTTGAAAGTCCACGGTTTCCTACGTGAGAGCCTGTACACTGCTTGATCAGAATGCTCAGCTTCAGTAGCATTTCAAGTTGCTGACCGATGACGTCGCTGTTGCGGAAGGCAGGATGGTCTCAGTCTTGAAATGCAGCAAACTTTCTTGCAAGATGTGGACAAAATTCTCTTCACCTGAGCACACTCGAACATAAAGTGGCTGGAGCAAGAGGGGTTTACGAACGATGACAAAGGTGGAGGGCTGGTAGAAGAACGTCTAAACCGTCTCTGGTTAGACAAGAACAGCGAAAACACCAAGCCAAACATGATCGAGCAAGGTGCACGCGGATTTGCATTCATTTGCATCTATAAAGGGTGTATTGTCTGCTCCACACCGTCTCTACTCATCATAACAGCCCTAATCTTTTCAGAGACGAGACATGCGCCTTGCTCCGTTTGCTACCACCAACGCCAACGAAAACCCGCTTAGCACGCTGGATGAGATCGCCTCGCCAAGCGAAGAACCGATTCTCTACTTGCGCAGCCACTTCGTCGCCTTCGACTCTTGCCACGAGATGACACACCCAGATCAGACGTCTGGCGCTAACGAAACGGTTCTCCAATAAAGGTCTGGTAATTGAAGCATGTACGACAGCCTTGGTGAACAGGGGACCGATCGGGAGCGATCTCGAATGGAGGTACTTATACAGATAATAGATGAATCGCCATGCTTGGCGTTGAGTGCGAGTTGTGTCCCGAGAAAAATGGTAGGCAAGCTGGTGTGCCACAGCAACACGCTCCATCAAGGACAAGTCCGTAGTGACGTCGCGGTAGGCCACAGGAAGGGCGTTGTTGGCTCTCGCATAGGCCAAGACGTTGCTGAATCGACGAGTTCCGGAGAGAGTGGCAATTTTTTCCAAGCTCGCTGGAAGCGCGTGGCCCATCCGGCTGAGAGTATTGGCCAGCTTCTCGCAAGTCTGTAGACTGAACGCCCTCTCCTGAAGCTTACTCTCGGACAAATTTGTTGTTGGCGAGGACAGCGCAGCAATCTCGTCCTCCAAGATGACATGAAAATCCGTCCGAGTAGATAGTGGAAGCTGCTCGTCTTCCATGGCCCTTACGAAGCGCAAAAGTGTGCTCATTCCAGCATGCTCAGCAACGATTGGTAGTGCCAGGTCTAGCAGTGCAGTGTACGACGAGGCTTGTGTCTGCATCTGCAGCAGAACATCAACAAAGAAGTTCTGGGGACGGTGTGTGTGCGGTCCCACAGTGTTGATTGGGAATTGAACATCAAGGTCTTGATGCAAAAGCAAAGCTTTGATGAAGCATTCTGAAGGTATCGCAGCCTTCCAGCTAGCTGTACGAAGTTGTCCGGCCAGCGGAACCATAGCAGCTTTGAGCAGATCTTTCTTGTTGTTGACCTTGGCATCGACTCGATGGAGCAGTCGCAGCCAAAGGTCCAAAAGCTGTAATCGATGGACATGATTGCTCTGCCCTTTGGTGGGCTTTGCGAGTTTCGAAGTGATAATGGGTACAAGTGTCAACAGTTGCGGCCGTGGCACGAAAAACAATCCAAGTTCTGCACGCACGAAGCCACTAGGTGTCCCAGCAACGCTACGAATAGTGTAGTGTATGGCTTTTATGACACGGTCATTTGGAGCGGAGTGTAGTGAGAAGAGAGCATTCTCGGCACTGCTTCTCAAATTTGATGCAAGATCGTGCATCAGCATAGTATGCGAAGCCGGCCGTTGTGATCTTGTCACTGCGTTTTGACTTTTGATGCCCTGAATGAGACGTAGCAACAGCAGATCGTGGGATTTTGTTGTTGAACATTCTGTTGCGATTGCTGAAAGCGCCAGGACAACGAAAACACGTCCGACCGAGGGGGATCTCGGTACAAGGTCCAGTTGATCCATGAATTCTACACAGTCGTCGACAGCCTGGACGGGATTGGTGATCCGAAGCAACTGGCCTTCCCCTTGCAGCAAGGAGCTAATCACAGGTTTAGAATCATGTCCTAGCTCATGCAAATGCTCAAGGACTGCAGCATAATATTTCCAAACGAGATGCGCAGCCGGCATCGATTTCATGAAAGCGTCCTCCACAACAGCACCAAAGCGACCTTTCTTTGTGGGGCTCAATCTAGCCTTGAACTTGTCCAGACATTCGTCAAGATTGTTCGTATCGGCCGAGGTGTTCTTGATTGTTTGGGCATCCGAAGAGATATGAGCGACGTCTCGGAGATCGACGGGCTCATCATGCATCCCGGTAGGCGTTGTAAGCCGCGTTGTGAGGGGTCGGTGTCCGTCGTGGTCGATTGAGCTCACATCGATAGCCCAATCTTGCGATCGCATTTCGCTAGACTGGTCGTTCACCCAGCCGCGAGAAGCTATGCCGATTAGCAAGTGTGATTTCCGACAACAAAACACATTACACAACGTACATGTATCCAGTAACGGTGCGTCCTTTGGGAGAGATGGTGGTTCATATCTCCAAGAGGTCTGCGGCTGCGAGCGGTAACCAAACAGCGCTCCCAAATTAAAAGAGGTGGGAAAGCTATCTTGCGGATAGAAGCCGGCTGAAGCTGTCATGCGTCGCTTCGCAGCCCTCCTCCTAGCCTCCAATGGTCCCGGGACGTTGCTGCCATAGCGCTTTTGTTGCGGACAGGTGCTCTGGAAAAATCGATGGACCGCCAGCGACAGGACTTCGTCGGGAACCCAGATGTGCTGCGGAGCAATGGTTTGGAGCGATTGCGCTGCTCGCTGGCAGACAATGGGCGGACGTCGCATCAAGCGCAATGCTGTTCATGAGAGGGCTGCCATCCCAGCTGCAACGAGAGCTGTGAGACCCAAACGCGCTTGAGCTAGTCACGTGCGACATGCTCAGTGAGCAAGCTTGTGATTGGTCGGCTTCACTGAGGTTTTGGGAGTCGATTAATGTGGGACGCACCTTGACTCCAGCACGATTGTCTTCTCGCAAGTGGACATTGCAAAGGCGCTCGTCAAGGCTCGTCAAGGCTCGTCCGCGTTGTATGTTTTGAGAAATCTGCTGGTCCAGATCGGCTTTGCATTGTAGTGGTTACATACATCATTTCAAGCATCACAGTGACACCTGACACTTGAAACTTGACACGGTTTCTGGAGGCGTACGATTCCAAGGCATATGCACACTGCCCGTTGCCCGCTGCACAGGCGGAGCTGGGTATTAAAGGTTATGGTGGCGCACAGTCATACTGTGTAGTATGGGAAAGAGCCGCGTCAGGAGGCATTCCCTGTGTCTTCAGAAGCAGTTCGGACGACACACTCAGGAGCCGAGTCTTTCTGGCCACCCACGGGTCACCAGTCGACGTGGTTTACTTGCGCAATTTATTGATTGCTCCGGCTCATGAGAGTCAACGCGTTCATGGCAGGGGCTCGATCGATCCCCACAATAGTTCCTGGGTGATCAGATACAGCAGTCGTTCCCCATCGAAGACACGAGTCTCGACCGTGAACTATGCCGCGAAAGAGCGACGATGCACCAAAGCGACCTGTGGCCGCAGGCAACGTCAGCTACAGGCCGCCAAAAGCAAGCGCTCGCGCTGTGCAGGGGGCCGCGTGTTGGCCGAGCGGCATGAGGGCGACGGTGGCTTGCCTAGCATGAAACAAACGACGGACCAGCGACCAATGAGAGAGCAGTGCCTGAGCAAGCGTACGGAGGCTTGCATTGCCTGGTGGGCACAGCCAGCGCCTGGCAGCCAAGCTCTCCGTGAAAGAGAGCCCTCTGCGAGCACAATGGAGCGCCGTCGAGGGCGGCGGACCGGTCAAAGGAACATGCGCCAAGGTGGTATTATTAGCCAGCCGTGCCATGCACAGAGCGCTCAATTTTGGCCCAACATTGGGAGGCCAACGCCGGCAGCCCGGCCTCTCATTGGGCTAGCCGCTTCGGGGCGAGCTCTCCTCTCTCCAAGGCTGGCCTCCCCTTCACACGGCCCACCCACCGCGCGCCCAAGCCTCCTCGCTCCTCACGCCCACCCAAGTCAGTCCTTGTCACTTGCTGCTCGCCATCACACTCGTTCCTGCTTTGTTGCTTGTCCGTCAACGCAGTCTTTACTAACACCCAGCGAGCCGTCCCATTCATTCCTTTTGCAGCTCGTCGAAATCAAGGGGTAAATCCGAAACTTCATTCCGGGCCTGATTGTCCGCGACCCAACGCGCTGCGTTTCGAATCCAGCAGTAGAGGGCATCGCTGAGCGAGTCCGCTGCACCACAGCTGTCAACGGGGCTTGTCTTCCTTGCCACTCCACGACATTGGGTCGAAGACACAAACAACCCACTCTACCCCATACCCGCACTCAGCACTGCAGTCATTCACCCGCATCGAGCCGCCCGCTCGCTCTTCACCACCGCCATCCGGACGGTTCCGTCGAGTGAAGCCATCTACCCAGCCTTATCAACGCCATTGAGTGCATCGTCGAAGGTCCGGCCTCACTGCCAGCGTACCCGACGACACATCGCTGACGTACACTGCAGTCTGTACGAGCGACTCGTATAGTGCAACGTACGACGAATCCCTTCGAGCATCACCAACACCCCGACAACACCCCTCACAATGGTCTCTCTCAAATACACATCCACTCTCGTCGCGGCAGCGATGATGATGGTGGCCTCTGCCCAGTCGTCTGAGGACTTTTGGAGCACCGTAACAACACCTTCGGCTATCGCGTCGCCAACAACCACCCTGCCTGCCAACGCCATGTCGACGATTGGCTGCTTCGAGACGGGAACACCGTTGACCAACTACGGCGTCTACGAATTTCAGAGTCCTGGTAACTGCCAATTTGTCTGCCTCGAGAACAAAAAGAGCGTTCTTGGCCTGTCAAACGGCATTGACTGCTGGTGCGGAGATGAGATCCCGGCAAAGGACTGGCAGGTCCCCAACAGTACCTGCAGCACGACATGCGCGGGAATAAAAGATGAACTGTGTATGTGCCTAGCGACGTATAGCTGTTGTAACTTTCTGCTAACACTCGACAGGCGGTGGAAACAACAAGATTTGGGTCATGCTTACTGGCAACACATTGAACCAAGTTGATTACTACGAGATCCCGAAAGAAGCCTCTTCATCATCATCAGCAACAAAGAAGTCGTCGAGTGTAGCACCTACGTCTACCGCTGCCGCGGTGGTCTCCGCTACACCGACACCATCTGAAACCAGTAAATCAAACGACAGCAAGCCCAACACTGCCGGTATTGCTGCAGGTGTGGTCGTTGGTGTTGTTGGCCTTGCTGCTATTATTGGTGGTGTGTGGTTCTTCATGCGCCGTAGACGCCAGCACCAGGCTGAGGAGGACTACCGTCGCAATGCAGCCGGAGTGAACGACTTCATCAACGGAGGCAAAACCAGCGCTTCTTCCATGAACGACTCGCGCATCGACCCCAGCTTCATGGACCGAAGGCAGAGCAATGGCAGCATTGCAGATAACGAGGACTATTCGAGGAGGATATTGAAGGTACGTTACGACGTCTATGACAGAACAAGTCCTTACTAACGAACGCTTAGGTCACCAACGTATGAGCGCGAGCGCAATGACGATGGCTTCTGGCAACCTCACCCCGTCAACTTCATGCCGCCAGTACGCATCTCCTTTCACGACCGAATTGGAGCCCCTTTGATGAATAACTCAATACCCCGATACCACCTCGCTAATTCTACCTTCTCTTTTGTCTCGCACTCGCGGTGCTTGACTACGCTTGACGATGAGAGTAAGAAAACAATCCAGCGTTCGAGCCCCTGTGATGGGCGTTGTTTGTACCCTTTGAGCCACTGAATTCCCAATCTTGGCCAGGGCTTTTCCTCTGTTATATATCTCTGAGCTTTTCGAACCACATCTGGCGTCTTGGGTGTTAGATTATCGGCAATCAAATGGGTGATACAGGATTTAGCGGCATCACGATTGATTCCTTTTTCGTTCTCATTACATCTCGGACAGTAGTTTTGTCCATGCCGCTCTCTATTGTGCTCTGCCTTGCGGTCTACTACCCTCGGAGCCGCCATCTATTTCCCGCTGTACATTTCAATCAAGTGTCACTTTTCTCTCTCCTTTTCTATTCCCAACCTGTTTTTTCTTGCGACACCTCAAAAGTATATCCCCCACCCCGTAGCATCCGTAGCATCAATGAAGTGCATCACTGAACATGAAGACTTACACAGGGACTTCCCCAGCGCTATGGTAAGTACTTGCATGTACAACTCTGGGTTCAACACACGATCCACGTTGAGAGGATGCACGCGAGCGGTTCAAAGCAGCAGCAATCTGCTATAGCACCAGCCCAAGCCAAACCTGTCCGAATGCCGCAGGATGCGCTCCACGTGGCTGGTATAACGATCAGCAGTGCCGTGGAGGCGGCTGTGTAAGATCACCGCAATCCATGACAAGTGTCAAACGTCGAGACTCGCTTTGCCCACCAGCCTCGCACACGCCAACCTCTCCATCTGCACCATCTTTCTTTTTCTGCTTTCTTTCCCTCGCGCAATCCTGTCTGTTTGCATCAGGACCGTTACGCACTGCCGAGGCATCACAAGTTTTCTCCCAGGCCGAGCACAGCTGCTAATGCTCAGCGTGTGCGATTTGGACATGGTCGTGTTTCGTGGCGAGGATCATAATTGTGACCTTTAAGCCGTGCCATGTGGCTCAGTTGGAGGGGTTTTCGGGGGTTCCGAAATGAGATTTTCCATTATTGGGTAAGTGCTGGGGCGCAGCCCGTGCTGCTGTGGAGTATGCTTTGGTCGGACTGCGAGTGGGTTCTCCGAGTCCGAATAATGTTCTCTTGGATTTGTGTTCTGAGAGTTATTATTCGAAGTGAACAGTATAACCCTGAATTGCTTTGCATTTGCTAGGTACTACAAGTCACACAGACATCAAGAGGGAGATGTGAAACTTCTGTCATATATTCAAGGGTACAGTACACGTGAGTGGACGAGCTATGTGCGAGCTGTGGACCACAAAAGTGTGACATAGAATGTTGAATTCTGCGTCAACGATGACGTTTTGGTATCCATCGGACTCAGCCTCGTCAGCAATGCCAGAGAACACCTAATTCATGCGTCAACAATTTGCATGACACAACGATAACGGTGAAGTAAACTTACCATCCCAGGTCACATACTCCTGGAAAGCCACAGCGACCCAATTTCCTTTGCCACGGCCGTCGGCGATCTTCGCCCAAGTGCTTAGGCTGTCAGTAAAATCTTGTCTACAAGCATGCCCACCACTCACTTGTCACCAAGAACCTGCGTCGTATCTTCTGTCTTGAAGCACGCGAGCTTCACACGCGTGCCCTTGGCGTACTGGCCAGGTGCGCTGCAAGAAGTCTTCGCACATGTGCGGAAGCGCAGACCGTCAACTCCTACGATGCCGTTGACTGGGTTGGGAGCAGCCAGATCCTGAGTATTTGCAAGACCATAGTCGCCCAATCGCGCGTCTTCACCGGTAGGTGCTGCCGCAACAGTGGAGGCTAGAATTGCCACGATGTTGGTGAGCTTCATGATTTGGATTGGTGGTAAGTATTTGTGAGAAACTTTCAAAAATTGGCAAATGATTCTAGAATGCGGAGGGTTGAGATGTTGACATCCTTATGTATACGCCTCGAAACAATCATATCCTGAACTGACTTTCTTCACCGGTGAGATGATTTCATGCTCGTGCCTCCAGCATGGAGCGGGGTGGCTACACAGATGTCTAGAAAGAAATCATGGGGGAGGTCTGGCTGTCGATGCGATCATCTGTTGTGCCAGTCGAAATCGCAGCCATGTAACGAAGGCGTAGAGTACTTTGTGTAACCATCGTCGTTCAGCTCGCGTCCAGCTTGTATTCGATCTGTTTATGCATCACTGGCCGACCTTCCTCATGTTACCTAGTGATGCAGTAGTGTGTGTGGTCAAGGTATGTCGTGCTAATTGCAGAGTGTACGAATCGTGCACAGGTGAACAGGAGTGTCTAGTTCGAGCTGAATTCTCGTGTTACTTAATAGCTGTCCGCCTCCTCCAATTTATCACGCCTTCAAACGAAGGCATCCGAGCATGCCCGTTGGGTTTGTGCAATGGCCTTTCGTCCCGCACCGTAAGTTGCCGCCAGAGCTCGCCAAGACCAACGCGATTGGCTGGAAGCATGCTGTACTGTAGGCTGTACAGGTTCCTCCGGTGAATGGGAGGCACAAATTGGCCTGACGCAAGGCTGAGAAAGACGCTTGGCGAAAGGTAGTGCTTCCGTATGCGAGTTCCGAGCTCGAAATACGATTGAAACATAGCGTCCAGGGAAAGAGGAACAGACTACGTCGATTTTCAGCAGGACTACAAGACACACACGTCTTGATATCAGCATACCTTGAGATGGATATAGGCAGTAGGTACTAGATCTGAACCACGATGCGGGTTCAACCTGGCATTCTTCGGATTGTGCAAGTCAAAACATATGCCTCCTATAAGACAGTTATTTCTAGTATTTGCGCAATCAGCAAATGGACGTACCAGGTAGGCGACGTGAGTCTTTTATTCTGAGCATGACCGCAAAAAGTGGGAAGTGGTTCAAACATGCGAGTCCAATCTCGAGTCCAGCTTTTAGCGTAATTACAGCAACTCTCGCACTTGCGAAAGTCAAATAGAACACGAAGACCGTTGGCAGCAAGAAGAACTGCAATGTGAATAGTACCGTACCGAGAAGCAGCTGATCCAGATCGTAGTCGCACGAGTCGATTCGATTGCGAAGTATGTTGCGCTTCTTACCACGGAAAAGGTGGAAGAGCGAGATGATGATCGTCAACTGCCAATGAAAGATGCGAGCGGAGGCTATGTAGAAAGAATAGATATGCAGTGTAAGCAAAGAGACGATGTCCGAGAAGAGCGATATTGGCATTGTAGCACCAGCGAACGATGAATAGCCAATAACCTGGACAAGAGCAGGCAGCTGAGGTCTCAGTAAGGACATAAAGCCTGCGGTGGTCAGCAATGATCGTTCCCTGTTTGGTAAGAATACTTACCAGCCCAGTACTCAATGACCCACAAGAAGAGATCACCCAGGAATGCCGCAAGCTCAGTATTCAGCTTTAAGCCTCCTGGTGGTGGCCAGCCCGTAAGCCAGGAAATCGTACGTCGGAGGCCCTCGATGGACCAGGCACTGAAAATTGTGTCGACCTGAGTAGCGACAAATGATGAGTTTTCTATAATGTATGAGCCCAGCGCGATACCCATGATGACATCGTTGGCAACAAGCCACAGGCTGTTGTAGAAGCGTATGTATTCTGGATGACTGTTCGTGATACTGCCCCAGCTAGCCTTCCTCTTGCGTAACGTAAGGTATTGAATAGGCCAATAGCAGAACTGCTGTAGTCGAATATCGATTTGCTGGGCCGTTGCAGAGATGTCTTTCAAGGCAGGCGCATCAGGCGACATCCGCCAATCCAGAAACCGTAGTATGTACTCGGCCACAATGCGGTGAGCCATTAGCCCGTAAATAAAAAGTTGTGCAGCAATAGGCCACACCCAGACGGTTAAGAGGTACCACAAGCACTCGTATACGTAATCCCATAAGTTGTTGGCTGACTCCACTACTCGCTCGCTGACGCTCAACGCCCGTTTCATGCGCCTACCAATCATGCCAATATTCTGCTGCAGCAACGCGTCTAGCTCGGAGGAGCAGTTCACTTGCTCAATAAGGGTAGAGAGCGCAGCCTCCTTCCGCGTCGGTGGGTGGGCGACCACCTTGTGCAGTTTGAGCTTTTCAACCAGAGCTGCCTTCTTTTTCTTCCGTTGTTCTTCTTCCGCCTCGTGTTTTGCGAACGCTGTGTCCCATTGCTCACTGGTCCTCTTGTCGCCCAGAGCGAGTGCGATTGGTGTCAGCGAAAGGTACTGCATGCGCATTGGATCCGGTCGATGGTATACAACAACTTGTATCGTGGAGATGGCATCGTAAGAACAGTGCCATCGTGGCAGGCGATTGACAGGGTCGGTATAGGCAGTAAGAAGGCTCTCGTCGAGGTGTTCGGGCGGAGATCTGGGGTTGAGCTCACCCAAGACATGGAGAGACGAGTGTCCGCAGCGAGCAAACAGCTCTCTGATGTCATGAGGACTGTATCTCAGCAGTGTTCCTACTGCCAATGCGTTCTCGACCTGACGAGGCTTTGCAACGTGAGCCAAAATGATGTTGTCTTGATGTAGGATACTCATACCTCGACTTCTTGTAGGATAGACACCACAAGTACATCTAGTTGGGAGTTCTTGAATCCCACCAAGACACCTGGGAGGGGTCCAGACGGAGCGTCTGATGGCCAGAAGATGCGCATCAGCCCATTATGTGCGACCATATCTCCATCCTGCTACCCCACTAGAAAGACCCTCGACGTTTGAGCTGCTCGCGCGCAGAGATGCCGCCGGAACCGACACGTGGATGCTGGAATTGTCAGCCGTGGTCTAGGTGGTGTTCGTATGGGCTGCACCAACAAGATCTGTCTCTTCAGTAGCAAGGCGCGCAATGGGTAACACAAGCAGGAAGAAGAAGAACGACAGAATTGCGAACCCCTTTGCAACTCTAGTGACGACGCCGTGGTCCCAGGCAAAGATTGCTAGCTCGTAGAAGCGAGTGGTGAGATCCCAGCGTGCAGTCGAGTATCCTGCTACGAAGATACCGAGCGTGACAATGGAGAATGCGTGCATTTACAGCGTCATGCCAAGGAAAGTAATTGCAACAGTTTGAGCTCTGAATTTGCTCCAACGACGCGATCGCGAGCCGTCTGCTGTGTCAGATACACGTACTGCGGAGAGGGAGCTTTGCGCTGCGTAGAAAGGGGTGGCGCATTGTTCGTGCATGGCGCTGTCGCTGTCAACAAGCAATCGGGTATGGATGGAAGGCGCGCCCGACTACGGCCAATCAGGCCTGCCTACACCTCCTCCACCGCAAGCTCGCCTTTCACCCTCGCTGGTCACGCCACGCTCCATCATTGCCGCCCGAAAGACAATTGCAGGCAGTCACTTTCACTCGGTTTCAGCCGCATTAGTCCTTTGCTGTTTGCGACTCATAGATCTTCGCAATCGTCTTTCCAGTTCCTTGCGCCACTATCTCTTTTCCCAATTGTAGTCTATACATGTCATTAGATTTCCGCAGCAGAGAACGATCCTTTGTACGACTGGAAGCGTGTTCAAATGGCTCCGTCACCGTTGCATCTGCGTGCAGAGACAATTGTCAGCTCAAAAGAGAAATCGATTCCGCCTACCAACGGGTTCGCGAAGACTAAGGAAGGATCAACCAAAAAGCACGGCGACAGCGAGAACGACGATGATGATGGTCTGGCGCTGCAAGGCGAGCAAATCTCTAAGGGTGCTCCACCATCAAGAAAGAGGGAATCCGCTGTGCCCTGCAAACAACCGAACTCTAAACGATTAAAGCAGTTGCCCAGTATATCGAAGAGCAACAGCACCGAATCTACTTTCAAAAATACCAGCGACTGGGCCACGGAAGTCGACGGGATTACAAAAGAGACCTGGCAAGGATTCTGTGAGATTGAATCTGAGCCAGCTTTCTTCTCGACCATTCTTCAAGATATGGGTGTGCAAGACGTTAATGTCCGAGAGGTCGTTGCTATGCATCCAGACTTCCTCGGAGACCTCGCAAGACCTATCTACGGCCTGATTCTGCTGTACAGATATCGTGAACATAGCTCCTCTAATCAACCGCAGGCGGAAGGAAGCCATGTTTGGTTTGCCAACCAACTCCCAGCACAAAACAGCTGTGCAACACTGGCGATGATCAACATCCTGATGAACAACCCTGAGATCGGTATTGGAGAGCATCTACAGCAATTTAAAGACTTCACGAAAGATCTTACGCCATACCAACGGGGCGAGGCGCTTGCTAGCTTCGATTTTGTCAAGAAAATCCACAACTCTTTCGCCAAGGAGATGGATATACTAGAGGCAGACAAGCATCTCTCTTACAAAGTGCGGAAAGTGCAACGTCAGTTGAACGAAAAGAAGTCTCGACGCAAATCCACCGACTCTGCCGCTACGGACGACAGCGCCGAAGGATACGAAGACAATGGACACCACTTCATTGCATACATACCTGTGGGAAATGATGTATGGATGCTAGACGGCCTCAATGCCCAGCCGTTGAACATTGCCTCTTTCAGGCCAGAACGGGGTGACGACTGGGTCTCAATCGCAGCAGATTCGATACTCGCCATTCTTGCCAGTGGGGGAGATGATTACACCGGCTTCGCCATTATGCCCTCTCCGCTGCCGTCTCTGCGCAAGGAAGCTTGCCTTGCGCTGAATCAGATTCAGAGCACAGAATCGCGGCTCGACGATATCTCCGTCGATTGGACGTCCTTCTTGACTGACGGTGAGCCAGCTCGTGTGCATCCGCAAGTGCTCGGCATCGAAGAGTTGCTCCCTGCACACCCTGTGTCGGACGCTCTGGTTGCCACCATCGCCAGCGAAGATACACAGGATTTACTCGCACGGAGGGCGCGCGTTCTCAAAGACCTGGAGCGTCTTGCAGCAAACATCGTGTCGGAGATGCAGAGTGAGGCCGATGATGCACTGAAGGCCGCGCAGGGACGTTTCGATCATGGGCCGGTCATTAAATTGTGGGCGGAGATGTTGGCTGGGAACGGATACCTTGAGCAGAATCTCGACAAATTCATGGCGCCCAAGGGAGGGGGCAGGAAGGCTGCGAGATGATAACGTGTCATAAGCGTGTTAGCCGCACGTAAAGGGCGCCCAAGATACCCAGGTGATGAGCGTTGTATGCCACGATATATCAAAGCTTTGACCCACAAAGAGCACTGGTTTAAAATGTTTTTTACATTTCGTTCTTCCAATCGCCCATGGTGAGACTTCAAGGCTGAAACTATGATTGCATAAATGCTTCTCCACTCTACACAGCATGCCTCTTACGACCTCCACCTCTTCTCCAATTCCACAACGCTTCTTGCGCAAACGTCTTTGCAGTAAGATGCCCCCTCTCTCGATTCGCCTCTTCAGTCATGGTCTCAATCACACGTCCATCCTCAATGCACTTCCAAAGCCCCGCCGCCATGTAGTGTCCCACATCTTCGTCTTCCGCGACCTCATCTTCGTCCTCATCGTGGGTCTTAGCCACCTTGACCGGCCCGTTAGTCTCCTGCTTCGGCTTTTCCACACCAAACTCGCCCTGTCCCAGTCTGTATAAGATCCGACCCAATGTTTGGTACGCCATGCACCGCTGTGCAGGTACGGCACTGCGCGCTGTGACTGCTAGCTCTGGTATGGTGTATCCTGCTGCTTCGGGCGCGTCTGCGTGGTGGTGCAGGCCTTTGTTTGTGGGTATCTCGCGCGCGACGCTCGGTGCGAGCAACGTTCCCTTAAAGTCGAAGCGCAGCTCTGAAGCGTTGAGGGCGTTCTGAGAAGGATGGTATGGGGAGGACGTGTCCGAGGGGTCGATGGGTTTCATCCACTCGACGGTGGAGGGATTATATGGTAGGGATGGAAAGTACTTTGCGTGCAGGTTGTTGAGGAAGTCCGGGTCATCCGGGTCGAGGCTGGGCGGTTGTGGTGTGGGTGGGAAATGTAACGAGCCAGTCGCTTCTCCGTCATGTGTGTGGTGTGGCTCGGTTGAGGTGCTTTCTGTCGTCCGAGGTACTGCGGCTTCGATCTCTTCTTGCTCCTCTGGTGCCGCAAAGGACACTTTCTTGGAGCCAGATGCTTTTACGGCCGGCTCCTCTTTCGTCTCCAGCGCTTGTACAATAGGCTCGGAGGCCTCGACATTGTCTTCCGGCCATTGTTTGTGTTCATTGCTCCCGTCGTTCATGTTCGATTGAAAGAGTCGTCGTGTAAGCGCGATTTCGGGCTCGGTCTGCCGTGCTTCTGAAGGCATAGGCTCCTCCACTGGCCGGCGCAGCTGATTATTGCTCTCAGCCTCGATGTTGGACCGATTCAGCAGCCTTTGTATAAGAGCAGGATCGAGGCCCGCCATGAGTTCTTTCCGTTCCTCTTCGATCTCCTCCTCGGTCATGGAATCCAACCTTCGCTGATTCTCTTCATCTATCGCACGTCTTTCGTCGTCAGGATCGAACCTTGCGCGCGGTGGAGGCGCGCTGTGTAGACTAGATGCATCTTGCGCCTTCGGTGCCGCTGCAGATTGCTGCTCGCTTGCCGCACGACGCTGCTTGAAGGCCGAAACTCGTGGTGTGCGTTTTTTATGTGCTGGAAAGCCGGTCGCATTTGTCTTGAACGAGGGCGCCACTGGCGGAGCAGCTTGAGAGGGGTCGCGCTCGAGGATGTCGCCGACGAAGTCGAATGCGGGCATTACCGAAGGCTCGGGCTCAGGTTCCTGGTCAACCTTTTCGACACCACCAGTCTCAAAGTTCAAAAAGACGCGTTCGCCTTTCTGAAACTCCATTGCGCAAAATTATTGTATTCGTGAAAGGTTATGACGGAATGCTTCGAAAGTTGAGCTACAGATCTGCAGGGTAGCTGCTAGGGCCTCGGCTGAACTTGCCCGCTTTTATTTCTGAGGGACTATGCAAGGCAATGTCGCATTAATGGAGGAGAGATATTCTTCTGGCATCAAACTCAAGAAAAATCGTTACAGATTAACGCAAAAGAGGCGCGTAGGTATCGTAAGCTATCCATACTCCAAAGCCACTGAACCTCCAATGCATCCTTGCATTACCAGAGTCAGACAACATTGCACCAGACGCCGCCCAATGTCTACCATTACTCGCATCCCTCCATCGACAAAAGATGCGATCATTCATGCGCGTCCCGTAATGTAGTCCTTGTTCTCGATCGTAACACTCTTTGTCTAAGGCAATGTTAGTGTATGCACACCAATCAGAAGAAAAAAGCAAGACTTACCATATGATTGACCTTATACACACCCACCAACCGACTCGCCAGCTCGAACATGTTGTTTCGTAGCGAGATAACGATAAACTGTGCGTTCTTCGTCCTCTCCTTGATGTAGCTGGCTACGATGCTCACGTTCTTGAAGTCCAGCGCTGCATCGATTTCATCCATCACGTACAGTGGTGTGGGCTTGTAGTGATGGAGAGCAAAGACTAGTGCCAGAGACGACAGGGTCTTCTCACCACCAGACAGGTTGCTGATGTTCTTCCAACTCTTCTTGGGCGGCATGACTGAGAAGAGAATGCCTTCCGAGAACGGGTCGAGTGAGTCAACGAGTTCGAGCTCTGCGTTGCCTCCCATCGTTATCATTTGGTACATCTCCTTCAGGCGTGCGGTGATGATGCTGAAGCCTTCCATGAAGCCTTCAAGACGCAGGCGACG
Source organism: Stagonosporopsis chrysanthemi (assembly GCA_022560025.1). NCBI lineage: Eukaryota > Fungi > Ascomycota > Dothideomycetes > Pleosporales > Didymellaceae > Stagonosporopsis > Stagonosporopsis chrysanthemi. The sequence goes on along the minus strand of JAFISE010000160.1, from coordinate 11,043 downwards.
CAATTCGTCGCATCTCTTCTTCGCGTCGTCGCGGGTGTTGACTGCTTCAGCGAGGTCCATAGAGCGGGCGGTGTGCTCCTCGACGCGCTTGCGATACTCAGCAAGAACTGAGAGATCCACGTTTGTGTTCTCATCCTTCTGTTCAAGAGCTGCAATTTCGTCTTTGAGCTCGCGCTTGTCAAGATCCTGCAGTTCGTCTTTGCTGAATGTGGGCAAGCCTTCGCCTGATTCTTGCTCTTCGCCAAGGTCTGTCACATTCTGATAGGTGAGCTTACTTAGCTTCTCCTGAAAGTAAGTTTGCTTCTTCTGGAAGTCCTGTAGTTGTTTTTGACTCTCTTCGAGCTTGTTGCGCATTTCGATCTCGACGGCGCGCATCTCGTTGACTTCTGCGGTCTTCTCGTCAAGTTCCTTCTTGACCGCTTGAAGGTCGTCCTTGGTGGACTCGAGCGACTGCGAACAGGTCAGTATGGGCGCGAATAGTACAGACAGCACTACTTACCTCCTGAGCTTCCTCAGCTTGTTGACGGACACCCGATGCATCGCGCTGATGAGACTCCATATCCTCTTCCACTTTCTCCAAGTCGACAGCAAGCTTTTCGAGGTCGCGAGCGGCATCGTCATGTGCCTTCTCGTGCTTGATGCGTTTCTTCTCCTCTTTTGACTTTGACACTTCGGCGTTGGAAGCTTGTTCAGTGAGAGTATCAATCTGCTGCTTGAGATCGTCGACCTTTGCCTTTTGGAGACGGAGCTTGACACCACCGATCTCCATAATCTTGTCTTGCAATGCCTTGATCTCGGCCTCCACATCTTCCGTCTCAGCACGCAGTTTCGAAATCTCTTTCTCCATCAAAGCAATGCTTTTCTCGAGAGAAGACATGCGGCCCTTATCAATCTTGGTTGAAGTCTTCTCAGCGTTCAATTCTTGGATACGACGCTGGCAGTCGGCGATATTGCGATCGAGACTCTCCAACTCAAGTGCAATCTTCTGAGCCTTTGTGTCCAGCTCAGGCAACTGCTGATTTAGGCTTCGTAGTGTGCTCTCAAGCTCTTGCTGTTCTTGCTGGAAGCCGGCGAAAGTCTGCTCTAGCGTATCTCTGTCTTGCTCGAGCTTCGCTACTTGGTCCCTTGAAATGTCAGACGCGAGTTTGGACGACATCTTGCCCTTGACAACTCGGCTCCCACCACCACTCATCGTACCAGCGGTATCGATGAGCTTGCCGTCAAGAGTTACAACACGCCAACGCTTCGCACCGTAGGCAATGCGCTCGGCTTGATCCAGATCATCGGCAACCAGAGTGTTCTGGAGAACGTGGAAAAATGCAGGCCTCAGTGCATCATGCTTAGATTTGACCAAGTCAAATAGACGAGGAACGTTCTCGGGCGTGTCGACCGTAGACATGTCTCGTTTGGCCAGACGATCGAGCAGGATAAAGTTGGCACGTCCAAGGTTGTTCTTCCTGAGGTGCTCGATACACTGTTGGCCTGACTCAACTGTATCGACGACCATGTTGTCGAGCTGTGGACAAGCTGTGGAGATGGCAACGTCGTACTTCTGATTGATCGTGCCAAGGTTGCCTAATCGGCCGTGAAAGCCTTCGATACGTCCAGACTCCTTCAGACGCATGAGGCCGGTCAGAACATTTCCCTGTGTTTGGTTGGCAGAAAAGTTTGAGCGAGCTTCATCTGCCTTTGCGCGTGCGCCTGACAGCTTCGAGCGCAGGGGCGCTTCCTTCTGTGCCAGCTCGTCAATTTGTGCTTGCAACTCTTTAAGTTCCTTTGTGATCTGCTTCTTCTCGACTTTGCAGTCTTGAAGTTCAGTTGTCTTGCTTGCTTTGGCCTCCTGCAATGTTTTGATTTTGGTCTCGACCTCAGCGATGCCCTTGGCACCAGCATTCTGCCGCTCGTGGAGGATGTCGAGCTCACTCTGAGCGACTGCCATAGCAGACTGCTTTTCGTTGATCTTGGCACTCCACGGCTCGAGGGACTTCTGCTTTGCTGCGATCTCGTCGGACAGGCCTTGCGTCTTTCCGGCAAGTGCAACACGCACGCGTTCCAGCTCCTTCTCTTCGACCTTCATCATCTGCTCCAGCTCCTCCATTTCCTCGGCATAGCGCTCCAGATCTGCAGTGTATTGCCTCGTCAGAGTCTCTGCCTCAGATCGACTGTAACTGCTTGTCTCTTTAGTCTTCTCCAGCTTCTTCTGTTTTCCTGCCAAAAACTTCCTCTTCTCCTCAAACTTGACGGCCTCTTTGTCAATGCGACCGACCTCCTTCTGAAACTCTTGGTGCTGCTTTTCGAGCTGCTCGTATGCCCTGACACCCTTTTTGTATTGTCGCTCAAGCTCTTTGATGCCCTCCTCATTGCCCTGGTGCTTCTGCAACTCTTCATCGAGCTGGGCTTTCATCTGACTGACCGATTCTTGCGTGACCTCGATATGGTCGTCGAACTCAGATATGTAGAGCTGATATAGCGTTGATTGCTTGGTGGCAAGCTCGTTCTGATCTCTGATGTAGGCAAGGGCCAAGTTTTTCTTCTCTTCGAGACCGGCCTTTTCCTTCTCAACATGCTGGACGCGGTTGTTCTTCTCCATACAGGTCTCATTCAGGGTTTCCACTTCAGCAGCAGACTCCTCAATTGGAGTCTTGTACTTCGAAGTACCAATGATGTCCTCCAGGTATTCCAGTAGGCCGTCATCGTGCTCGGTCAGGGCTTTCGGCTTCATCTGCGCAATCGATTCGACTTCACCCTGCAAAATCAGGAAACGCTTGTGATCTAAATCCACACCCTTTCCTTTCAGATATTTTGTGACGTCTGTGAAGCTGGATTCCTTCTTGTTCATGTAGTACTTGCTGGAATTATTCTTGAACGCACGACGCGAGATGACCAACTGAGAATCGGGAATGACCTCAGCTACGCCATTCGCAGTGTCCATGACTTCTTGAAAGTGTACCTCGACTTCGCAGTAATCGAGATCTGGGTGTTGGGCTGAATTGTGGATGAGTGCTGAGATCTTGCCTTGTCGCATCTTGCTGGCTCGGAAACCAAAGACGAACAACAGAGAATCGATAACGTTCGACTTGCCAGAACCGTTGGGCCCAACCACGGACGAAAAAGAAGAGTGGAATGGCCCAACTTCTTGTCGCCCAGCGTAACTCTTGAAGTTTATCAGCACCAACCATGTGATGACTGTGCGCTGCTTCGGTGGAGCGGGCTCCTGCGAGAGAGGGATGGCTGCTGCTCTCCTCTTCGCCACAATATCCATTGGTCTCTCCAACACCGTGTGATTAGGGTTGATCTTCTCGACCACTCTCGGCGTCGGTGGTGGCTGAGAAGGCACTGTGGCCTCGGGGGTCTCCGATGGCTTCAATTTTGCATCGGGCGGGTTTGCCTCCGCCACTGGCTCCGCTATGATTGTCTCCTCTTCCACGTTGCTTCGAATGGTGTTGTCCTCTATCGGCTCAGACTTGACCACCACTTCGATCCTCTGCCGCTTCACAGCAGTGCCGGCTCTTGGTGTCTCCTCGTCGAATGCCGGTGTTTGTGCGCCTCTAGGTGTTCGGTCTCCCGCCTCGCTTGGTTCGGTCTCCGGCGCAGGTGTAACAGAGGGCTCTTTCGCCTCATACTCTGATTCCACTACTGTGGAAAATGTAGGATCAGTATTCGTGACCGTGATATGTCTGGTGCGAGAATGCTCACCTTCATCAATAGTATCTTTCTCGACTGACACTCGCAGCTTGCGCCCGCGCTTCTTAGGTACGGTCTTAGCGACTGCAGTCGATCGAGGGCTGCTCTCGGGAGGTGTGTCTGTCTGTGTAGGATCGGCGACCTCAGTCGCACGTTTTGGGCGCCCTCTCTTCTTCGGTGCGGCTGTCGCAACGGTCGTTTCTGCTGCTACAGGCTCCGCAAGAGGTGCTACGCTCTTTCTTGGGCGCCCGCGCCCTCGTCCGGTCTTTAGCGGCGCCGGCGCTGGTGTGAATTCCTCCTCCTCATCTTCCTTGATCTCTGGGGAGGGTGTTCTGTTCTCCTCGTTGTCGGACTCTTCAACGACAGGCGCTTTGCGGCGCGTTGTGCGCGTAGATTGTCGAGACGCTGCCGGAGCCATGATCGCGTCTTCTGTCAATTAATGAGTGTCGAGATGACCGTCTGGCGGGTGAGTTTGCTCCACACTTGTGTAAGCGTCTGTTTACGGCGCACTGACCAACACAACACGCTAGCACGTGTCGCGCCTTCCCTGCCCCACCTCGCGTCCTAATATGACATCGTCAGGGTCAGATTTCGTGTTCAATTGAGGTATTCATTCTGCATTTGCTGTGATTACATAGGTGGGAATGTTCTCTTGCCGATTGTGTATTATCGTATTGCAACACCTGTGCGAATGCGAAGACGAAGCCTGCTACTTGATGCAACGGCACATGCACGTCATGTGAAGTAGCTACAGAAGTGCTTTGTTCTCTCCGTCTTTATCGTAGACATATGTAGATCTGCTCTGTGTACTCTTTCTGTTCTAGCCTTACCTTTCAAATTCCTGTGAGGCTAGCCCCATGCAGATTGCAATTCTCGAAGGAGTAAGTACAGCCTTTTCACACCTCATCACTCCACTTCCCCACCGCTGAGCATCCGCCTCAGACCGACGTTCCTCTACCGCACCATGTGTACTCTCCAGAAGTTCAAATTAGTCTTCTTCGTCCCACCTAGCGCTCTCCAGGCCTGCAAGAGTGCAATTTTCGCTGCTGGCGCTGGCCGCTTCCCAGGCTCTGGCGGCTACACTGAATGTTGCTTCACATCGAAAGGTACTGGACAGTTCAGGCCAGGTGATGCTGCCCAACCGCATGTGAGCAATCATCCCATACTAGTGAAGCCATGCTGCAAGGTAATGCTGACGCTGCCCAGGTCGGCAAGGTTGGCACTCTGGAGGAAGTTGAAGAGTACCGAGTCGAGGCGATATGCCTGGGTAGGGACACCGCGGTAGACGCTGTGGCAGCCTTAAGGAAGTGCGTCACAATTAAATAACCCAATCGGAACCGTTACTCACGAAATGAACAGAGCACATCCATACGAAGAGCCGGCCTACGAGGTATACAAGATGGAAGATATGTGAAATTATTATCATTGTAGGACAAGGGGACCACGTCCAATTCACGACTGCCTATATAAGAGTGTTCCATGAACATACCTCTGGAGAATGACAAGGCACCAGGCAGTCACATCGAAAATTGCACATCGCCGCCAAGGGTATACAACGCCGTCGGACAACCTTCTGCTGAGCTCATGCTCATCCCCGCCCCCTACCAGAATTGTTCACCACTTTTTTTTCCTTGGAGTGATGAAGCGACCCCTGACAGTAAAATAGGCGGACTGCTTCTCCGCATTGGTCTTACGCTCAGGACATGGCGGCGGAGGTGGCGCATCCTTGAGGACGTCGTCGTTACCCATGGTGTACTCTGCCTCGATGGAGTGCGTTGTGCAAGCCCTGCATTTATCCCTACTGGCGTAATTCCAGGTGTCGCACTCCCCGCAGTACCAGTCGCCTTTGAACCTTCCCATTCTGTTGTGTCGGGCTCGGCTATCGTCTTTCTGGACGCACTCAACGTCGTCTGCAAAACTGCGTATGCCTTCGCAGTCGCGGCCTGTGCCCTGGTCGCTGGTACGGCATCTCTCATGATACAGCTTGTTCCGCTGCCTGTAGTGTCTGCACAGCCAGTCGCCTACACATGGCTTGCGGCCTGCGTCCTTGGAGGTGACCAGTCCTTTTGGTGCTGTCGACGGCGTATGCCGTGGAGGCGCTACGGCGGCCGAGGATTGCCGTAAAGACCCAGTAGCTTTTCGACGAGGTAGTAGTCCTTGGTCGCTTTGCGTGGAGCTCTTCGTGTCTAGCCGTCTCTTCTTGGGGTTGCCCTCATCTCCCGATGTGAGCGACGAGTGAAGGACAGGAAGCTGGTTCAATGCTGCGCTTGCAGTGTCGGTTTCGCTCCCAGCATCCGTGGCTTGCATGGGGGGTGGCATAAGAGGCAAAGGATGTTTTACGAGAGTCACCCCTGGTGCCGGTACTGCGTCTTGATTAGTGTCAATGCTCTGCGTGTCGTTCAATGCCAACACCAACCTTTGTCTGCAGATGCAACATCCGAGCTCACCGCACTTGTGACCGCCGCGATACCTTGAACGGCTCGGCTTTCTGCGGTAGATGGTGCGGTGCCACCACCAACACGACCTTCTCGCTCCTACAGATATTCCTGCGCCCACACGTCCTTCACGCGAAGAAGTTCCGCTACCCAGACGATGGCATCAAGCTTTCGCGGATCTTCGTGTAGTGCAACAGCAAGGCTGACTTGCGAGAAGAGGAATGACTGCAACGAGGTCGCGGCAGAAGTGGTCGTAAGTGACGAATATCAATGCAACAACGGTCTTGGAAAGACCTCGTAAGGTCATCGAAGCACTCCGATGCAGAGTGAAAGTGTCAGTGTCCCAAACCATGCACCGGTAGACACTTTCACCTCGTTTACCACAATCACGCGCACACAGTCCCAAAATGTATCCCCTTCACATACCACAACGGCAATAGCTCATGTAGAAGCTGTTGTTCCTAATAACATAGTTGATATATTATAACTGACTCGAGGATATTTTATCAAAAGCGAAACTCGCTGGAGCTGGGTTACTTGCAATCTGAATAGCAAGTTTCGTCGCCGGCGTTCCGAGTTCGATTCTGGGGCTTGTCAGTTCTTCTCAGGATTGATCTATCTGGTACCCTTTATGGGAGATAGATCGCTACCCTATATGGTGCTCGAAAGAGATATAGGGCAGGGCGAGCACTAACAAGCAGATTTTTTTGCCTTTTTTTTGCCTTTTTTTTCACTCTACCAGCTTGCACTTACGCTCTATCCTCTTTGGCAGCTACTCTCTTTGTGCTTCGATTCCTCCAGGCAACTATCAAGGGAGAGGGCACGGGCTGCACATAAATTTGAAACTATGTCTCTGAGCATCGCTTACACACTGCGGTCTAGAAGCAAACCTAAGCAAAAGATACAGCAGAGCTTTTAGAAACACATGAACACAAGATAGTCTTAAGGACAGTAATTGAGTACAGAATTTTGTTAGAGAAAGCATGCAACAATGGCGACGTTGAAGATGAAGTAGCAACAATCGGCCCGTCTGACATTCAGACCACCACTGGAGCAGCACTCCGAAAACACATAGTACTAGTAAACAGGTTGTCACCACGCCAATTCCTGGTTGCGAAAGTACGCGACCACACTTTTAGTGTCTCGCATGACGCAAACCACAGCAAACGCGAACAACACTATTTGTCAGAACACCACTGACACCGCAATCATCAAACCCTCACGCCCGAGCGCATGCAACAAGATGCCGCTTTCCTCCTCCCTCCTCCCACCACCCTGGAAAAGTGGGCCGCATCACCGACTTCCGCATCCGGACAGAGCAAACACCACCTACCGATCCCGCACAAGCCCTCTGTGCCCTAGCGCGGCCCTGAACCCCCCCACCCCTTACACAACCAATCACCCACGCAGCGCACAACGCAACGCACCCTTTGGACCCCCGGGGGAAACCGCAAAAGCCCACAGTTACACTCACGCGCAGCACCATGGCGACGGCGCTAAGCAGCAGCCAGCACTTCGACGCGCTCAAGTCGCGCATCCTGGGGCTGGCGACGGCGCTGTACGGCACGGCGTCGACGCCCGCGCAGTCCTTCGACGTGCTGCCGTTTAGCGCGGCGCGCCGCACGCCCAACGGCACGGCGCTCAACTCGTACACGCACGGCGCGGCGCTGATCTACTACACGGGGCCGGCCGGCTCGCCGTACGTGTCCTGGGAGATGCTGTCGTATGTCGATGAGCAGCCGTCTGTGAATGCGGGCGCGCAGCGGCTGTTGGATGATATGCAGAAGGGCGTTGGGGATGTGATTGGTAAGTTTTCTTGCGCGAGGGAGAGATTCTTGCATGTGCGTTGGATGTCTGTTGATGTTGATGTGTAGGTGGTCTTGTGAAGAGTGGGGATTGGGCGGTGAGGCATAAGACGGTGCCGGATGTGGCGATTGGGGAACAGCATGGTGACGGTGATGGCGATGGCGACGGTGGGGGTGGCGAGGATGGGTATGGTGAGGAATACGGGGAGAGGCGATGGGGCCAGCCGTTGGGGGATATCCAAGAGGGAGAAGAGGATCACCACAGAGGTCGGAGTCGGTGACGAAGGCAGCCTGCAGGTTGTTAGCGAGGTGTAGCTTGTTCGTTGTAGATCACAGATCATTGAAGAGTTTTGTTTATCCACGAAAAGAACAAAGTCACATTGGGAAGCTACATAAGACCTTCTGAACGAACCGTTACGTTTTTCTGCCGCTGCCGATTGGACTCATCAACCCACCGCTGCCACCAGTCGGACTACGCACCATCATCGGCTTGATGCTCTGAACGGGGCTCAACGGATCCCTCTGGCTTGAGCTTTGACTAGAAGTCCCAGAGCTGAGACTACCACTGCCATGGCTGCCGTTGAGGTGGCCGTTGGCGAACCCGGAAGGATTGAAAGGGTTGTCGAGAGCATACGCAGGAAAGATGTGCTCATCGAAACCATCCGTGAAACCAGAGACGTCTGAGAGCATAGACGAGGAGCGGCCGCGGCCTCCGCGAAGAGAGCCTGGAGTGCTGCCAATGTGGTGCAGTTGCGGGAAGGTGAAGCTGGTGTAAGCGTTGCCGTGAGGAGACATGGTTGTGCCGGGAAGTGGGCCTTCAGGCGTAGTAGGAATCGACTCAAGGTGCGCGCCCTGCATCAGAAGAGCCTCGTAGTGTTCAGCGGTTTGCAAGATTTGAGAGGTAGCAATGTGCTGCTCCTCAGCTCGGCGCTCGAAACCGTTGATGCTACTACGGTATTGTTGCTCAACATCAGCACGCTGCTGTCGCAGAGCGTGACGCTCTTGCTCCCTACGCTGCTTGGCCGTGAATCCTTCTTGGTTGGCGGTGACCAAGCGATCGTGCTGCTCGTTCAACCTTGTCTGACGCTGCTGAAGGCGTTCACGCTTTTGAAGAGCGTTTGCGATGTCGGTTTCCACGCTTTGGACTTGAGCTTCAACGTCAGCCTTGACCGCATCGAAACAACGAGCCACGGCGTTCTTGTTGTCACGCTCTTTCTTCCATTCCGCTTTCTTCTCCGCAGCTTCCTTGGTCTCTTCTTCTGGAATTGCACCCAGTTTCTCGGCCTGCAGGGTGAAATCAGCAGCAGCGTCGTCTGCTTGACGAATGTTTTGCGTAAATTGAAGAACACGTTGGCGTTGGCGCTCATCGCTACCTCCAGCGTTCGACAGGCGATTGCTGAGGGTATCAACCTCTTTTTTGATCGTAGAGATGGCGGTTTTGTGGTCCTTCTTGTTACGCTTCAGGCGGTTACGCTGCTCCTGTAGTTGTTGGTCGGCTGCGGCAATTGAGTTCTTGAGAGTCGTCGTAGGGGAAGATGGGCGCAGAGTCTGATGAGCTGGCGGGGAGACAATCGAGGCTAGTATATGTCAGCGTAAAGGTAAGACGAAGCGACCTATCATGCATACCTAGTTCAGCGACTGGGCCGGCCGAGGTAATAAGGCTGGTGGAATAAAAGACTTCGCTGTCACTGGTCCTGACGAACTCGCAGTAGTAGTTCGAAAGAGCCGTGAGTCCAAAGATCTCTCCCACCCAGAAGCCTGTTCCCTCTCGACCCTGGTATCCCAAAGGCGTGCCCTGGCGGATCCGGGCAGAGCTCCAATCTGCACCGTTGACACGGATGTAGAATGGCTTCGATTTGTCGATCCCGGACCCAACGCTCGAATCCTCCTCTTCGTCTTGAATGTCTGCAGCCTGGAACAGACTGACGCGAAATGAAATGTCGGAATAGCCGACCTCTGAAATCCATACACGGTCGTCTTCCGATCCCCAAACAGCGTTTCCAATGTGATTTGCGTCTTTTGCATTAGCCTCGTCGGCATCGTTTGCTGCCCGGCTACTTTCCATCTCTTTTAAAACTGTAACTTTTGTACTGGCAAGTGCAGCCCAGAAAGGCTGCTGAGAACGAACGTGGGTAGCCTGCTTCCTCTTTCGCCGCGAGCTGCTCGCTTTGTCCTTGTGCAACGCAGGCGACGGCCCTGGTGGACGGCCATCGGTATTCGAGACACTTGGCGCGTCTGCAGGCGGGTGGAGCGAGGTCGAGTTGACGCGCTGGAGGTTGCCGACTTCGGGGTCCGTTTTCTTGCCAGTAGGAAGAGACTGAGCTACGTCTCGTCGAGAGAGAGAGCGCCGGATAATGCGAACGACGCCTTGGGCCAAAATGTGGATTCCCAGGAGGCTGCGGGGCCATCCATGGGGGGTTGAGAAGTTTTCCAAAGAAGATGACACACTCGATGGGCTCGTTAGAAATTCCAAGCCTCCCCGGGCGAGCCCCGACCACAAGAGGTGGACGATGTATTGCCGGAGAGGCCCGTGTCTAAGTAAATGATTTGAAGCAATGATGACGACGCATATGAAAATGCCGTTGGTCGTGCCTGTTTTTCCGGCTGCGGCGCCTCCGAGGGCTATGGCAATGACTGCCTGGGCAAGATCCAAGAAGAAGTTCTGCACAGGCACCCAGAGAACGAGCCATACCAGCAGGATGGAGGCGTCAGCGGCGATGGTGGTGAATAAGGAGGGTGTGCCACCGGAGCCCTGAAAAATGTCGGTAAAGGAGGGGAATGCTGAGAGCGCAGAGAGAGGGGTCCCGGCTTGGGGAGGCACGAAGGTGAGGGTTGCAAAGAGAAACTGTACGACGGTGAGGACGGTGGGGGGTAGTTGGAGGAGAATGATGAGGATGGCGAGGACGTCCCGCAGAGGACAGGACGTGAGAATGGTGGCGGGCACAGCAAGCAGACTGGCCATGGAAAGCGACGACGGCTTGCTGTGGCCGTTGCCGCGGGCAGCAGTAGAGGAGGCGGCGTGGCGGCAGGTGGCGTCAGCAGCGGCGTCGAGCGACGCGTCTGACGAGCTGCGGACTCGCTCGACGGGCGGGCCGTCACAGGCAGCAGCAGCGGCGGCG